>CM026396.1:43027790-43099306 GCA_014843695.1 Archivesica marissinica
CACCATAATCTACAATGGCGATAGCATGTAGTCTTCATCGTCAATATAATGAACAATGGCGATAACATGTAGTCATCTTCGTCACCATAATCAACAATAGCGATAACATGTAGTCATCATCGTCACCATAATCAACAATGGCGATAACATGTAGTCATCTTCGTCACCATAATCAACAATGGCGATAACATGTAGTCATCTTCGTCACCATAATCAACAATAGCGATAACATGTAGTCATCTTCGTCACCATAATCAACAATGGATAACATGTAGTCATCATCGTCACCATAATCAACAATAGCGATAACATGTAGTCATCATCGTCACCATAATCAACAATAGCGATAACATGTAGTCATCATCGTCACCATAATCAACAATAGCGATAACATGTAGTCATCTTCGTCACCATAATCAACAATAGCGATAACATGTAGTCATCATCGTCACCATAATCAACAATGGCGATAACATGTAGTCATCATCGTCACCATAATCAACAATAGCGATAACATGTAGTCATCGTCGTCACCATAATCAACAATGGCGATAACATGTAGTCATCTTCGTCACCATAGACAACAATAGCGATAACATGTAGTCATCATCGTCACCATAATCAACAATAGCGATAACATGTAGTCATCATCGTCACCATAATCAACAATGGCGATAACATGTTGTCATCATCGTCACCATAATCAACAATAGCGATAACATGTAGTCATCATCGTCACCATAATCAACAATGGCGATAACATGTAGTCATCTTCGTCACCATAATCAACAATGGCGATAACATGTAGTCATCTTCGTCACCATAATCAACAATAGCGATAACATGTAGTCATCTTCGTCACCATAATCAACAATGGCGATAACATGTAGTCATCATCGTCACCATAATCAACAATAGCGATAACATGTAGTCATCTTCGTCACCATAATCAACAATAGCGATAACATGTAGTCATCTTCGTCACCATAATCAACAATGGCGATAACATGTAGTCATCATCGTCACCATAATCAACAATAGCGATAACATGTAGTCATCATCGTCACCATAATCAACAATAGCGATAACATGTAGTCATCATCGTCACCATAATCAACAATGGCGATAACATGTAGTCATCTTCGTCACCATAATCAACAATAGCGATAACATGTAGTCATCATCGTCACCATAATCAACAATAGCGATAACATGTAGTCATCATCGTCACCATAATCAACAATAGCGATAACATGTAGTCATCTCGTCAATATAATAACAATGGCGATAACATGTAGTCATCTTCGTCACCATAGACAACAATAGCGATAACATGTAGTCATCATCGTCACCATAATCAACAATAGCGTTAACATGTAGTCATCATCGTCACCATAATCAACAATAGCGTTAACATGTAGTCATCATCGTCACCATAATCAACAATAGCCATAACATGTAGTCATCATCGTCACCATAATCAACAATGGTGATAACATGTAGTCATCGTCGTCACCATAATCAACAATAGCGATAACATGTAGTCATCTTCGTCACCATAATCAACAATAGCGATAACATGTAGTCATCTTCGTCACCATAATCAACAATAGCGATAACATGTAGTCATCTTCGTCACCATAATCAACAATAGCGATAACATGTAGTCATCTTCGTCACCATAATCAACAATAACGATAACATGTAGTCATCTTCGTCACCATAATCAACAATAACGATAACATGTTGTCATCTTCGTCACCATAATCAACAATAGCGATAACATGTAGTCCTCATCGTCACCATAATCTACAATAGCGATAACATTTTGTCATCATCGTCACCATAATCAACAATAGTGGCGATAACATGTAGTCATCGTGGTCACCATAATCAACAATGGCGATAACCTGTAGTCATCTTCGTCACCATAATCAACAATAGCTAAAACATGTAGTCATCGTGGTCACCATAATCAACAATAGCGATAACATGTAGTCATCATCGTCACCATAATCAACAATGGCGATAACATATAGTCATCGTGGTCACCATAATCAACAATAGCGATCACATGTAGTCATCATCGTCACCATAATCAACAATAGCGATAACATGTAGTCATCTTCGTCACCATAGACAACAATAGCGATAACATGTAGTCATCATCGTCACCATAATCAACAATAGCGATAACATGTAGTCATCATCGTCACCATAATCAACAATGGCGATAACATATAGTCATCGTGGTCACCATAATCAACAATAGCGATCACATGTAGTCATCATCGTCACCATAATCAACAATAGCGATAACATGTAGTCATCTTCGTCACCATAGACAACAATAGCGATAACATGTTGTCATCATCGTCACCATAATCAACAATAGCGTTAACATGTAGTCATCGTCGTCAATATAATGAACAATGGCGATAACATGTAGTCATCTTCCTCACCATAGACAACAATAGCGATAACATGTAGTCATCATCGTCACCATAATCAACAATAGCGTTAACATGTAGTCATCATCGTCACCATAATCAACAATAGCGTTAACATGTAGTCATCATCGTCACCATAATCAACAATAGCCATAACATGTAGTCATCATCGTCACCATAATCAACAATGGTGATAACATGTAGTCATCGTCGTCACCATAATCAACAATGGCGATAACCTGTTGTCATCATCGTCACCATAATCAACAATAGCGATAACATGTTGTCATCGTCGTCACCATAATCAACAATAGCGATAACATGTAGTCATCGTCGCTACCATAATCTACAATGGCGATAACCTGTTGTCATCATCGTCACCATAATCAACAATGCTGATAACATGTAGTCATCATCGTCACCATAATCAACAATAGCGTTAGCATGTAGTCATCGTCGTCAATATAATGAACAATGGCGATAACATGTAGTCATCTTCGTCACCATAGACAACAATAGCGATAACATGTAGTCATCATCGTCACCATAATCAACAATAGCGATAACATGTAGTCATCATCGTCACCATAATCAACAATAGCGATAACATGTAGTCATCTTCGTCACCATAGACAACAATAGCGATAACATGTAGTCATCATCGTCACCATAATCAACAATAGCGATAACATGTAGTCATCATCGTCACCATAATCAACAATAGCGATAACATGTAGTCATCATCGTCACCATAATCAACAATAGCGTTAACATGTAGTCATCGTCGTCAATATAATGAACAATGGCGATAACATGTAGTCATCTTCGTCACCATAGACAACAATAGCGATAACATGTAGTCATCATCGTCACCATAATCAACAATAGCGTTAACATGTAGTCATCATCGTCACCATAATCAACAATAGCGATAACATGTAGTCATCATCGTCACCATAATCAACAATGGCGATAACATGTAGTCATCTTCGTCACCATAATCAACAATGGCGATAACATGTAGTCATCGTCGTCACCATAATCAACAATGGCGATAACATGTAGTCATCTTCGTCACCATAATCAACAATGGCGATAACATGTAGTCATCTTCGTCACCATAATCAACAATGGCGTTAACCTGTTGTCATCATCGTCACCATAATCAACAAGAGTGGCGATAACATGTAGTCATCGTCGTCACCATAATCAACAATGGCGATAACATGTAGTCATCTTCGTCACCATAGACAACAATAGCGATAACATGTAGTCATCATCGTCACCATAATCAACAATAGCGATAACATGTAGTCATCATCGTCACCATAATCAACAATAGCGTTAACATGTAGTCATCGTCGTCAATATAATGAACAATGGCGATAACATGTAGTCATCTTCCTCACCATAGACAACAATAGCGATAACATGTAGTCATCATCGTCACCATAATCAACAATAGCGTTAACATGTAGTCATCATCGTCACCGTAATCAACAATAGCGTTAACATGTAGTCATCATCGTCACCATAATCAACAATAGCCATAACATGTAGTCATCATCGTCACCATAATTAACAATGGTGATAACATGTAGTCATCGTCGTCATCATAATCAACAATGGCGATAACATGTAGTCATCTTCGTCACCATAATCAACAATGGCGATAACATGTAGTCATCTTCGTCACCATAATCAACAATGGCGTTAACCTGTTGTCATCATCGTCACCATAATCAACAAGAGTGGCGATAACATGTAGTCATCGTCGTCACCATAATCAACAATGGCGATAACATGTAGTCATCTTCGTCACCATAATCAACAATAGCGTTAACATGTAGTCATCGTCGTCAATATAATGAACAATGGCGATAACATGTAGTCATCTTCGTCAACATAATCAACAATAGCGTTAACATGTAGTCATCATCGTCACCATAAAAAACAATAGCCATAACATGTAGTCATCATCGTCACCATAATCAACAATGGCGATAACATGTAGTCATCTTCGTCACCATAATCAACAATGGTGATAACATGTAGTCATCGTCGTCACCATAATCAACAATGGCGATAACATGTAGTCATCGTCGTCACCATAATCAACAATGGCGATAACATGTAGTCATCTTCGTCACCATAATCAACAATGGCGTTAACCTGTTGTCATCATCGTCACCATAATCAACAAGAGTGGCGATAACATGTAGTCATCGTCGTCACCATAATCAACAATGGCGATAACATGTAGTCATCTTCGTCACCATAGACAACAATAGCGATAACATGTAGTCATCATCGTCACCATAATCAACAATAGCGATAACATGTAGTCATCATCGTCACCATAATCAACAATAGCGATAACATGTAGTCATCATCGTCACCATAATCAACAATGGCGATAACCTGTTGTCATCATCGTCACCATAATCAACAATAGCGATAACATGTTGTCATCATCGTCACCATAATCAACAATGGCGATAACATGTAGTCATCTTCGTCACCATAATCAACAATGGCGATAACCTGTTGTCATCATCGTCACCATAATCAACAATGGCGATAACATGTAGTCATCGTCGTCACCATAATCAACAATGGCGATAACATGTAGTCATCTTCGTCACCATAATCAACAATAGCGATAACATGTAGTCATCATCGTCACCATAATCAACAATAGCGATAACATGTAGTCATCATCGTCACCATAATCAACAATAGCGATAACATGTAGTCATCATCGTCACCATAATCAACAATAGCGATAACATGTAGTCATCATCGTCACCATAATCAACAATAGCGTTAACATGTAGTCATCTCGTCACCATAATCAACAATGGCGATAACATGTAGTCATCTTCGTCACCATACAACAATAGCGATAACATGTAGTCATCATCGTCACCATAATCAACAATGGCGATAACATGTAGTCATCGTCGTCACCATAATCAACAATGGCGATAACATGTAGTCATCTTCGTCACCATAATCAACAATGGCGATAACATGTAGTCATCTTCGTCACCATAATCAACAATAGCGATAACATGTAGTCATCTTCGTCACCATAATCAACAATAGCGATAACATGTAGTCATCTTCGTCACCATAATCAACAATAGCGATAACATGTAGTCATCTTCGTCACCATAATCAACAATAGCGCGATAATGTTGTCCATAATAACAATGCGTAATGTGTATCTCGTCAATTCAACAATGCGATAACATGTAGTCATCTCGTCACCATAATCAACAATGGCGATAACATGTAGTCATCGTCGTCACCATAATCAACAATAGCGATAAATGTGTATCTAATAATCAAAATGCGATAACATGTAGTCATCTCGTCACCATAATCAACAATGCGATAACATGTGTCATCTCGTCACCATAATCAACAATAGCGATAACATGTAGTCATCATCGTCACCATAATCAACAATGGCGATAACATGTAGTCATCGTCGTCACCATAATCAACAATGGCGATAACATGTAGTCATCTCGTCACCATAATCAACAATGGCGATAACATGTAGTCATCTCGTCCTAATCATGTCAATCGTCACCATAATCAACAATGGCGATAACATGTAGTCATCGTCGTCACCATAATCAACAATGGCGATAACATGTAGTCATCTTCGTCACCAAGACAACAATAGCGATAACATGTAGTCATCATCGTCACCATAATCAACAATAGCGATAACATGTGTCATCATCGTCACTAATCAACAATAGCGATAACATGTAGTCATCATCGTCACCATAATCAACAATGGCGATAACTGTTGTCATCTCGTCACCATAATCAACAATAGCGATAACATGTTGTCATCATCGTCACCATAATCAACAATGGCGATAACCTGTTGTCATCATCGTCACCATAATCAACAATAGCGATAACATGTTGTCATCGTTGTCACCATAATCAACAATAGCGATAACATGTAGTCATCGTCGCTACCATAATCTACAATGGCGATAACCTGTTGTCATCATCGTCACCATAATCAACAATGGCGATAACATGTAGTCATCATCGTCACCATAATCAACAATAGCGTTAGCATGTAGTCATCGTCGTCAATATAATGAACAATGGCGATAACATGTAGTCATCTTCGTCACCATAGACAACAATGGCGATAACATGTAGTCATCTTCGTCACCATAATCAACAATGGCGATAACATGTAGTCATCTTCGTCACCATAATTAACACTGGCGATAACATGTAGTCATCATTGTCACCATAATCAACAATAGCGATAACATGTAATCATCGTCGTGACCATAATCAACAATAGCGATAACATGTAGTCATCGTCGTGACCATAATCAACAATAACGATAACCTGCTGTCATCTTCGTCACCATAATCAACAATAGCGACAAAATGTAGTCATCATCGTCACCATAATCAACAATGGTGATATCATGTAGTCATCGTCGTCACCATAATCAACAATGGCGATAACATGTTGTCATCTTCGTCACCATAATCAACAATGGCGATAACATGTAGTCATCTTCGTCACCATAATCAACAATGGCGATAACATGTAGTCATCTTCGTCACCATAGACAACAATAGCGATAACATGTAGTCATCATCGTCACCATAATCAACAATAGCGATAACATGTAGTCATCATCGTCACCATAATCAACAATAGCGATAACATGTAGTCATCATCGTCACCATAATCAACAATGGCGATAACCTGTTGTCATCATCGTCACCATAATCAACAATAGCGATAACATGTTGTCATCATCGTCACCATAATCAACAATAGCGATAACATGTAGTCATCATCGTCACCATAATCAACAATGGCGATAACCTGTTGTCATCATCGTCACCATAATCAACAATAGCGATAACATGTTGTCATCGTCGTCACCATAATCAACAATAGCGATAACATGTAGTCATCATCGCTACCATAATCTACAATGGCGATAACCTGTTGTCATCATCGTCACCATAATCAACAATGGCGATAACATGTAGTCATCATCGTCATCATAATCAACAATAGCGTTAACATGTAGTCATCGTCGTCAATATAATGAACAATGGCGATAACATGTAGTCATCTTCGTCACCATAGACAACAATAGCGATAACATGTAGTCATCATCGTCACCATAATCAACAATGGCGATAACATGTAGTCATCGTCGTCACCATAATCAACAATGGCGATAACATGTAGTCATCTTCGTCACCATAATCAACAATGGCGATAACATGTAGTCATCTTCGTCACCATAATCAACAATGGCGATAACATGTAGTCATCTTCGTCACCATAATCAACAATGGCGATAACATGTAGTCATCTTCGTCACCATAATCAACAATGGCGATAACTGTGTCATCTTCACCATAATCAACAACGATAACATGTAGTCATTCGTCACCATAATCAACAATGCGATAACATGTAGTCATCTCAATGGATAACATGTAGTCATCATCGTCACCATAATCAACAATAGCGATAACATGTAGTCATCTTCGTCACCATAATCAACAATGGCGATAACATGTAGTCATCTTCGTCACCATAATCAACAATGGCGATAACATGTAGTCATCTTCGTCACCATAATCAACAATGGCGATAACCTGTTGTCATCATCGTCACCATAATCAACAAGAGTGGCGATAACATGTAGTCATCGTCGTCACCATAATCAACAATGTCGATAACATGTAGTCATCTTCGTCACCATAGACAACAATAGCGATAACATGTAGTCATCATCGTCACCATAATCAACAAGAGCGATAACATGTAGTCATCATCGTCACCATAATCAACAATAGCGATAACATGTAGTCATCATCGTCACCATAATCAACAATAGCGATAACATGTTGTCATCATCGTCACCATAATCAACAATGGCGATAACATGTAGTCATCATCGTCACCATAATCAACAATAGCGTTAACATGTAGTCATCGTCGTCAATATAATGAACAATGGCGATAACATGTAGTCATCTTCGTCACCATAGACAACAATAGCGATAACATGTAGTCATCATCGTCACCATAATCAACAATGGCGATAACCTGTTGTCATCAACGTCACCATAATCAACAATAGCGATAACATGTTGTCATCATCGTCACCATAATCAACAATGGCGATAACCTGTTGTCATCATCGTCACCATAATCAACAATAGCGATAACATGTTGTCATCGTCGTCACCATAATCAACAATGGCGATAACATGTAGTCATCTTCGTCACCATAATCAACAATGGCGTTAACCTGTTGTCATCATCATCACCATAATCAACAAGAGTGGCGATAACATGTAGTCATCGTCGTCACCATAATCAACAATGGCGATAACATGTAGTCATCTTCGTCACCATAGACAACAATAGCGATAACATGTAGTCATCATCGTCAGTCACCATAATCAACAATAGCGATAACATGTAGTCATCATCGTCACCATAATCAACAATAGCGATAACATGTAGTCATCATCGTCACCATAATCATCAAAGGCGATAACCTGTTGTCATCATCGTCACCATAATCAACAATAGCGATAACATGTTGTCATCATCGTCACCATAATCAACAATGGCGATAACCTGTTGTCATCATCGTCACCATAATCAACAATAGCGATAACATGTTATCATCGTTGTCACCATAATCAACAATAGCGATAACATGTAGTCATCGTCGCTACCATAATCTACAATGGCCATAACCTGTTGTCATCATCGTCACCATAATCAACAATAGCGATAACATGTTGTCATCGTTGTCACCATAATCAACAATAGCGATAACATGTAGTCATCGTCGCTACCATAATCTACAATGGCCATAACCTGTTGTCATCGTCGTCACCATAATCAACAATGGCGATAACATGTAGTCATCTTCGTCACCATAGACAACAATAGCGATAACATGTAGTCATCATCGTCACCATAATCAACAATAGGGTTAACATGTAGTCATCATCGTCACCATAATCAACAATAGCCATAACATGTAGTCATCATCGTCACCATAATCAACAATGGCGATAACATGTAGTCATCTTCGTCACCATAATCAACAATGGTGATAACATGTAGTCATCGTCGTCACCATAATCAACAATGGCGATAACATGTAGTCATCTTCGTCACCATAATCAACAATGGCGATAACATGTAGTCATCTTCGTCACCATAATCAACAATGGCGATAACATGTAGTCATCTTCGTCACCATAATCAACAATGGCGATAACATGTAGTCATCTTCGTCACCATAATCAACAATGGCGATAACATGTAGTCATCTTCGTCACCATAATCAACAATGGCGATAACCTGTTGTCATCATCGTCACCATAATCAACAATGGCGATAACATGTAGTCATCGTCGTCACCATAATCAACAATGGCGATAACATGTAGTCATCTTCGTCACCATAGACAACAATAGCGATAACATGTAGTCATCATCGTCACCATAATCAACAATAGCGATAACATGTAGTCATCATCGTCACCATAATCAACAATAGCGATAACATGTTGTCATCGTCGTCACCATAATCAACAATAGCGATAACATGTAGTCATCGTCGTCACCATAATCAACAATGGCGATAACATGTAGTCATCATCGTCACCATAATCAACAATAGCGATAACATGTAGTCATCGTCGTCACCATAATCAACAATGGCGATAACATGTAGTCATCTTCGTCACCATAATCAACAATAGCGATAACATGTAGTCATCATCGTCACCATAATCAACAATGGCGATAACATGTAGTCATCGTCGTCACCATAATCAACAATGGCGATAACATGTAGTCATCTTCGTCACCATAATCAACAATGGCGATAACATGTAGTCATCTTCGTCACCATAATCAACAATGGCGATAACATGTAGTCATCTTCGTCACCATAATCAACAATGGCGATAACATGTAGTCATCTTCGTCACCATAATCAACAATGGCGATAACATGTAGTCATCTTCGTCACCATAATCAACAATGGCGATAACATGTAGTCATCATCGTCACCATAATCAACAATGGCGATAACATGTAGTCATCATCGTCACCATAATCAACAATAGCGATAACATGTAGTCATCATCGTCACCATAATCAACAATGGCGATAACATGTAGTCATCATCGTCACCATAATCAACAATAGCGATAACATGTAGTCATCATCGTCACCATAATCAACAATGGCGATAACATGTAGTCATCTTCGTCACCATAATCAACAATAGCGATAACATGTAGTCATCATCGTCACCATAATCAACAATAGCGATAACATGTAGTCATCATCGTCACCATAATCAACAATAGCGATAACATGTAGTCATCGTCGTCAATATAATCAACAATGGCGATAACATGTAGTCATCTTCGTCACCATAGACAACAATAGCGATAACATGTAGTCATCATCGTCACCATAATCAACAATAGCGATAACATGTAGTCATCATCGTCACCATAATCAACAATAGCGATAACATGTAGTCATCATCGTCACCATAATCAACAATAGCGATAACATGTAGTCATCATCGTCACCATAATCAACAATGGCGATAACATGTAGTCATCGTCGTCACCATAATCAACAATAGCGATAACATGTAGTCATCTTCGTCACCATAATCAACAATAGCGATAACATGTAGTCATCATCGTCACCATAATCAACAATGCGATAACATGTAGTCATCATCGTCACCATAATCAACAATAGCGATAACATGTAGTCATCTTCGTCACCATAATCAACAATGGCGATAACATGTAGTCATCTTCGTCACCATAATCAACAATGGCGATAACATGTAGTCATCTTCGTCACCATAATCAACAATGGCGATAACATGTAGTCATCTTCGTCACCATAATCAACAATGGCGATAACATGTAGTCATCATCGTCACCATAATCAACAATAGCGATAACATGTAGTCATCGTCGTCACCATAATCAACAATGGCGATAACATGTAGTCATCTTCGTCACCATAATCAACAATAGCGATAACATGTAGTCATCATCGTCACCATAATCAACAATAGCGATAACATGTAGTCATCGTCGTCACCATAATCAACAATAGCGATAACATGTAGTCATCGTCGTCACCATAATCAACAATGGCGATAACCTGTTGTCATCATCGTCACCATAATCAACAATGGCGATAACATGTAGTCATCATCGTCACCATAATCAACAATAGCGTTAACATGTAGTCATCGTCGTCAATATAATGAACAATGGCGATAACATGTAGTCATCTTCGTCACCATAATCAACAATAGCGATAACATGTAGTCATCATCGTCACCATAATCAACAATGGCGATAACATGTAGTCATCGTCGTCACCATAATCAACAATGGCGATAACATGTAGTCATCTTCGTCACCATAATCAACAATGGCGATAACATGTAGTCATCTTCGTCACCATAATCAACAATGGCGATAACATGTAGTCATCTTCGTCACCATAATCAACAATGGCGATAACATGTAGTCATCTTCGTCACCATAATCAACAATAGCGATAACATGTAGTCATCATCGTCACCATAATCAACAATGGCGATAACATGTAGTCATCATCGTCACCATAATCAACAATAGCGATAACATGTAGTCATCATCGTCACCATAATCAACAATGGCGATAACATGTAGTCATCATCGTCACCATAATCAACAATAGCGATAACATGTAGTCATCATCGTCACCATAATCAACAATAGCGATAACATGTAGTCATCATCGTCACCATAATCAACAATGGCGATAACCTGTTGTCATCATCGTCACCATAATCAACAATGGCGATAACATGTTGTCATCATCGTCACCATAATCAACAATGGCGATAACATGTAGTCATCTTCGTCACCATAATCAACAATGGCGTTAACCTGTTGTCATCATCGTCACCATAATCAACAAGAGTGGCGATAACATGTAGTCATCGTCGTCACCATAATCAACAATGGCGATAACATGTAGTCATCTTCGTCACCATAGACAACAATAGCGATAACATGTAGTCATCATCGTCAGTCACCATAATCAACAATAGCGATAACATGTAGTCATCATCGTCACCATAATCAACAATAGCGATAACATGTAGTCATCATCGTCACCATAATCAACAAAGGCGATAACCTGTTGTCATCATCGTCACCATAATCAACAATAGCGATAACATGTTGTCATCATCGTCACCATAATCAACAATGGCGATAACCTGTTGTCATCATCGTCACCATAATCAACAATAGCGATAACATGTTATCATCGTTGTCACCATAATCAACAATAGCGATAACATGTAGTCATCGTCGCTACCATAATCTACAATGGCCATAACCTGTTGTCATCATCGTCACCATAATCAACAATAGCGATAACATGTTGTCATCGTTGTCACCATAATCAACAATAGCGATAACATGTAGTCATCGTCGCTACCATAATCTACAATGGCCATAACCTGTTGTCATCGTCGTCACCATAATCAACAATGGCGATAACATGTAGTCATCTTCGTCACCATAGACAACAATAGCGATAACATGTAGTCATCATCGTCACCATAATCAACAATAGGGTTAACATGTAGTCATCATCGTCACCATAATCAACAATAGCCATAACATGTAGTCATCATCGTCACCATAATCAACAATGGCGATAACATGTAGTCATCTTCGTCACCATAATCAACAATGGTGATAACATGTAGTCATCGTCGTCACCATAATCAACAATGGCGATAACATGTAGTCATCTTCGTCACCATAATCAACAATGGCGATAACATGTAGTCATCTTCGTCACCATAATCAACAATGGCGATAACATGTAGTCATCTTCGTCACCATAATCAACAATGGCGATAACATGTAGTCATCTTCGTCACCATAATCAACAATGGCGATAACATGTAGTCATCTTCGTCACCATAATCAACAATGGCGATAACATGTAGTCATCATCGTCACCATAATCAACAATGGCGATAACATGTAGTCATCGTCGTCACCATAATCAACAATGGCGATAACATGTAGTCATCTTCGTCACCATAATCAACAATAGCGATAACATGTAGTCATCATCGTCACCATAATCAACAATAGCGATAACATGTAGTCATCATCGTCACCATAATCAACAATAGCGATAACATGTAGTCATCATCGTCACCATAATCAACAATGGCGATAACCTGTTGTCATCATCGTCACCATAATCAACAATAGCGATAACATGTAGTCATCATCGTCACCATAATCAACAATAGCGTTAACATGTAGTCATCGTCGTCAATATAATGAACAATGGCGATAACATGTAGTCATCTTCGTCACCATAGACAACAATAGCGATAACATGTAGTCATCATCGTCACCATAATCAACAATGGCGATAACATGTAGTCATCGTCGTCACCATAATCAACAATGGCGATAACATGTAGTCATCTTCGTCACCATAATCAACAATGGCGATAACATGTAGTCATCTTCGTCACCATAATCAACAATGGCGATAACATGTAGTCATCTTCGTCACCATAATCAACAATGGCGATAACATGTAGTCATCTTCGTCACCATAATCAACAATGGCGATAACATGTAGTCATCTTCGTCACCATAATCAACAATGGCGATAACCTGTTGTCATCATCGTCACCATAATCAACAAGAGTGGCGATAACATGTAGTCATCGTCGTCACCATAATCAACAATGGCGATAACATGTAGTCATCTTCGTCACCATAGTCAACAATAGCGATAACATGTAGTCATCATCGTCACCATAATCAACAATAGCGATAACATGTAGTCATCGTCGTCACCATAATCAACAATGGCGATAACATGTAGTCATCTTCGTCACCATAATCAACAATAGCGATAACATGTAGTCATCATCGTCACCATAATCAACAATAGCGATAACATGTAGTCATCATCGTCACCATAATCAACAATAGCGATAACATGTAGTCATCATCGTCACCATAATCAACAATGGCGATAACCTGTTGTCATCATCGTCACCATAATCAACAATAGCGATAACATGTTGTCATCATCGTCACCATAATCAACAATAGCGATAACATGTAGTCATCGTTGTCACCATAATCAACAATAGCGATAACATGTAGTCATCGTCGTCACCATAATCAACAATAGCGATAACATGTTGTCATCATCGTCACCATAATCAACAATGGCGATAACATGTTGTCATCATCGTCACCATAATCAACAATAGCGATAACATGTAGTCATCATCGTCACCATAATCAACAATAGCGATAACATGTAGTCATCATCGTCACCATAATCAACAATGGCGATAACCTGTAGTCATCATCGTCACCATAATCAACAATAGCGATAACATGTAGTCATCGTCGTCACCATAATCAACAATAGCGATAACATGTAGTCATCGTCGCTACCATAATCTACAATGGCGATAACCTGTTGTCATCATCGTCACCATAATCAACAATAGCGATAACATGTAGTCATCATCGTCACCATAATCAACAATAGCGATAACATGTTGTCATCATCGTCACCATAATCAACAATGGCGATAACATGTAGTCATCTTCGTCACCATAATCAACAATAGCGATAACATGTAGTCATCTTCGTCACCATAATCAACAATAGCGATAACATGTAGTCATCGTCGTCACCATAATCAACACTAGTGGCGATAACATGTTGTCATCATCGTCACCATAATCAACAATAGCGATAATATGTAGTCATCGTCGTCACCATAGTCAACAATAGCGATAACATGTAGTCATCTTCGTCACCATAATCAACAATAGTGGCGATAACATGTAGTCATCGTCGTCACCATAATCAACAATAGCGATAACATGTAGTCATCCTCGCACCATAATCAACAATAGCGATAACATGTAGTCATCTTCGTCACCATAATCAACAATAGCGATAAAATGTAGTCATCTTCGTCACCATAATCAACAATGGCGATAACATATAGTCATCTTCGTCACCATAATCAACAAAAGCGATAACATATAGTCATCTTCGTCACCATAATCAACAATAACGATAACATGTAGTCATCTTCGTCACCATATTCAACAAGAACTATAACATGTAGTCATCGTCGTCATCACAATCAACAATGGCGATAGCATGTAGTCATCTTCCTCACCATAATCAACAATGGCGATAACCTGTTGTCATCATCGTCACCATAATCAACAATAGCGATAACATGTAGTCATCATCGTCACCATAATCAACAATAGCGATAACATGTAGTCATCTTCGTCACCATAATCAACAATAACGATAACATGTAGTCATCATCGTCACCATAGACAACAATAGCGATAACATGTAGTCATCTTCCTCACCATAATCAACAATATCGATAACATGTAGCCATCATCGTCACCATAGACAACAATAGCGATAACATGTTGTCATCATCGTCACCATAGACAACAATAGCGATAACATGTTGTCATCATCGTCACCATAATCAACAATAGCGATAACATGTAGTCATCATCGTCACCATAGACAACAATAGCAATAACATGTTGTCATCTTTGTCACCATAATCAACAATAGCGATAACATGTTGTCATCTTCGTCACCATAATCAACAATAGCGATAACATATAGTCATCATCGTCACCATAATCAACAATAGCGGTAACATGTAGTCATCATCGTCACCATAATCAACAATAGCGGTAACATCTAGTCATCATCGTCACCATAATCAACAATAGTGGCGATAACATGTAGTCATCTTCGTCACCGTAATAAACAATAGCGATAACATGTAGTCATCGTCGTCACCGTAATCAACAATAACGATAACGTGTAGTCATCCTCGTCACCATAATCAACAATAGCGATAACATGTTGTCATCATCGTCACCGTAATCAACAATAGCGATAACATGTAGTCATAATCGTCACAATTATCAACATTAGCGATAACCTGTTGTCATCGTCGTCACCATAATCAACAATAGTGATAACATGTAGTCATCATCGTCACCATAATCAACAATAGCGCTAACATGTTGTCATCATCGTCACCATAATCAACAATAGCGCTAACATGTTGTCATCTTCGTCACCATAATCAACAATAGCGATGACATGTAGTCATCGTCGTCACCATAAACAACAATAGCGATAACATGTAGTCATCTTCGTCACCATAATCAACAATATCGATAACATGTTGTCATCATCGTCACCATAATCAACAATAGCGATAACATGTAGTCATCTACGTCACCATAATCAACAATAGCGATACCATGTAGTCATCTACGTCACCATAATCAACAATAGCGATAACATGTAGTCATCTACGTCACCATAATCAACAATAGCGATACCATGTAGTCATCTACGTCACCATAATCAACAATAGCGCTAACATGTTGTCATCATCGTCACCATAATCAACAATAACGATAACATGTTTAAGGCATTAATGGCAATCCAGGGATCGCAGGTTCGATCCTCCGTCTGACCCTAATAAAATTAACAAGTCTTTCAGTTGGGACTTTAAACCGAGATCTCGTGTCGGTGCCTTACACTGTGCACGTAAAAGAACCAGAGCAGACTCTGCAATGGTTCTCTGTCTGTATCGTGCACTATCCTCGACAAATCTAAAATGACTAATCTCTTCAGGAGGCGTCGCTGATATGGGCAACCGGTAGATACATAAACGTAAAACACACACATCTGTACTCAATACAGTTGTGGGAAATATAAATACACAGGAGGCGTCGCTGATATGGGCAACCGGTAGATACATAAACGTAAAACACACACATCTGTACTCAATACAGTTGTGGGAAATATAAATACACAGGAGGCGTCGCTGATATGGGCAACCGGTAGATACATAAACGTAAAACACACACATCTGTACTCAATACAGTTGTGGGAAATATAAATACACAGGAGGCGTCGCTGATATGGGCAACCGGTAGATACATAAACGTAAAACACACACATCTGTACTCAATACAGTTGTGGGAAATATAAATACACAGGAGGCGTCGCTGATATGGGCAACCGGAAGATACATACACGTAAAACACACACATCTGTACTCAATACAGTTGTGGGAAATATAAATACACAGAATTACCGTTTTCTATTTTATTGATCCCACTGTAATAATAAAATTATATAATATTAAATAAAATTATATTAACGCAACACAGTTATATATAATTGGTGCAGATCGATCTATCTTGTCTCTTATGTCGGTGTCAAAGAGAGACATTGGTGGGTTTTCCAGTATCTCCCTTGGTCTGTTTAGTTAGAATATTTCTTTTTTGTTCTTTTCCTGTTCAACAACCTAATGTGTCGGTATGATAAATGTGTATTATAAATTAATAATACATGGGCGGATGTAGGAGTTGCCAAGGGCTGTGAAACACTTTTGTTTTGAAGGCTTGGGTTTTATTAAAATCATATCCTTGTTAATGGGGAAAACATAAATTGACAGCCGATGGGGTCTAAACCCCACCCCACCTAGAGCCCCCACCCCACCTAGAGCCCCCACCCCACCTAGAGCCCCACACTGTAATAAACATTTAATAGTAATAAAGACAAAATACAGCTGAATCAGCACCAATTATACCAATAACCTGATTCTATTGAGTTTAACGTACATGTTCGAGGAATATATCTACACGATTGGCGTATTTCCTATTCCCTTACAGCCTATTCCCTTACATGTCATGTTTCTTTTTGAGTGAGGATGGTCACACCTGTTTCGCTGCTTGACATAATTATAAACTCCCATTGGGATTCGAACCTACAACGACGAGGCACAAGTAATGTGTAGTGAATGACCTCAAGCACTCGGCCACGCACACCCATCTTGAAGACATATTCCGAGAATTATAACTGAGTTATCGACATGCTCATGTTCAAATGGTATATTTCTAGATAGTTTATATTTAGTAACAACGTGTACTAGCAACTAACACAATAACGAAACGGTTGGGAAAGATGCAAACCCCCGTACTGGGAAAGATGCAAACCCCCGCACTGGGAAAGATGCAAAGCCCCGCACTGGGAAAGATGCAAACCCCCGCACTGGGAAAGATGCAAACCCCTACACTGGGAAAGATGCAAACCCCCGCACTGGGACAGATGCAAATTTTACACCGATTGCGCAACAAGCTTTAACAACTTATATGAATCACTCTCGTTGGCACAGATAATAGTGTAAATGTGGCCATTCGTGTGGGAGTACCCGGAGAGAAATCACCTCACTCTCGTTGGCACAGATAATAGTGTAAATGTGGCCATTCGTGTGGGAGTACCCGGAGAGAAATCACCTGTCCAATCTGACGACAATCGTACCACCTCACTTATTTCCCGAAATATATGTTGGCATATATTTTGTAACCATGGCAACATGATTGGATAACAAAGTCCTAAAGAAATTAGAAGGATATGTAAATGCTTAATAGAAGTGGACGGACGGACGGATGAACATGTCGATAATATCAAAATCTAATTACAATATAATTACTACCTCAATATAATTCCCAATATAGCTAACAACACCTTTATATAGGATTTAACCGTTAGCGACAATAAATAAAGGTAAACACACACATTTAGTTATTCAGGACCCGTGTATAAATACCCGATAGTATGTCTTGTACGGACACACAGTTCTATAGGACCCGTGTATAAATACCCGATAGTATGTCTTGTACGGACACACAGTTCTATAGGACCAGTGTATAAATACCCGATAGTATGTCTTGTACGGACACACAGTTCTATAGGACCCGTGTATAAATACCCGATAGTATGTCTTGTACGGACACACAGTTCTATAGGACCCGTGTATAAATACCCGATAGTATGTCTTGTACGGACACACAGTTCTACAGGACCCGTGTATAAATACCCGATAGTATGTCTTGTACGGACACACAGTTCTATAGGACCCGTGTATAAATACCCGATAGTATGTCTTGTACGGACACACAGTTCTATAGGACCCGTGTATAAATACCCGATAGTATGTCTTGTACGGACACACAGTTCTATAGGACCCGTGTATAAATACCCGATAGTATGTCTTGTACGGACACACAGTTCTACAGGACCCGTGTATAAATACCCGATAGTATGTTTTGTACGGACACACAGTTCTATAGGACCCGTGTATAAATACCCGATAGTATGTCTTGTACGGACACACAGTTCTATAGGACCCGTGTATAAATACCCGATAGTATGTATTGTACGGACACACAGTTCTACAGGACCCGTGTATAAATACCCGATAGTATGTCTTGTACGGACACACAGTTCTATAGGACCCGTGTTTAAATAGCACATGATAAATGATTATTATTGAATATTGATCTAATTATGTTCCATGATTACTGGCAACATGTTCTTGTATATGCTTTTGCTCGGATGACCATAGTTGTTTATTGATCGTCGTTCCGGTTCAACTGCCGTGTCTGAAATGGTAGAAAGAATGACATCATTTTATTGTGGACGAATTCAACCATGACAAACAAATATGTCGTCCTGTTACCTAACATGGTCTGCGTTCTCCCCTAAATGTGCTGAATTGCAGTGTGTATGTGTGTGTGTGTGTGTGTGTGTGTGTGTGTGTGTGTGTGTATGTGTGTATATGTGTGTGTATGTGTGTGTATATGTGTGTGTGTATGTGTGTATATATGTGTGTATGTGTGTGTATGTGTGTATATGTGTGTGTATGTGTGTGTGTATGAGCAGCATTGAGGCATTTTACGGCATATTTCGATGTAGCAGTATTGATGCATTTTACGGCATATTTCGATGTAGCAGTATTGATGCATTTTACGGCATATTTCGATGTAGCAGTATTGAGGCATTTTATGGCATATTTCGATGTAGCAGCATTGAGGCATTTTACGATGTAGCAGCATTGAGGAATTTTACAGCATATTTCGATGTAGCAGTATTGAGGCATTTTATGGCATATTTCGATGTAGCAGCAATGAGGCATTTTACGGCATATTTAGATGTAGCAGTATTGATGCATTATACGGGCGGCATATTTCGATGTAGCAGCATTGAGGCATTTTATGGCATATTTCGATGTAACAGTATTGGGGCATTTTACGATGTAGCAGTATTTATGCATTTTACGGCATATTTCGATGTAGCAGCATTGAGGCATTTTATGGCATATTTCGATGTAGCAGCATTGAGGCATTTTACGATGTAGCAGCATTGAGGCATTTTATGGCATATTTCGATGTAGCAGCATTGAGGCATTTTACGATGTAGCAGCATTGAGGAATTTTACGGCATATTTCGATGTAGCAGTATTGGGGCATTTTACGATGTAGCAGTATTTATGCATTTTACGGCATATTTCGATGTAGCAGCATTGAGGCATTTTATGGCATATTTCGATGTAGCAGCATTGAGGCATTTTACGATGTAGCAGCATTGAGGCATTTTATGGCATATTTCGATGTAGCAGCATTGAGGCATTTTACGATGTAGCAGCATTGAGGAATTTTACAGCATATTTCGATGCAGCAGCATTGAGGCATTTTATGGCATATTTCGATGTAGCAGCATTGAGGCATTTTACGGCATATTTCGATGTAGCAGTATTGAGGCATTTTATGGCATATTTCGATGTAGCAGCAATGAGGCATTTTACGGCATATTTAGATGTAGCAGTATTGATGCATTATACGGGCGGCATATTTCGATGTAGCAGCATTGAGGAATTTTATGGCATATTTCGATGTAACAGTATTGGGGCATTTTACGATGTAGCAGTATTTATGCATTTTACGGCATATTTCGATGTAGCAGCATTGAGGCATTTTATGGCATATTTCGATGTAGCAGCATTGAGGCATTTTACGATGTAGCAGCATTGAGGAATTTTACAGCATATTTCGATGTAGCAGCATTGAGGCATTTTATGGCATATTTCGATGTAGCAGCATTGAGGCATTTTACGATGTAGCAGCATTGAGGAATTTTACGGCGTATTTCGATGTAGCAGTATTGATGCATTTTATGGCATATTTCGATGTAGCAGTATTGAGGCATTTTACGGCATATTTCGATGTAGCAGTATTGAGGCATATTATGGCATATTTCGATGTAGCAGCAATGAGGCATTTTACGGCATATTTAGATGTAGCAGTATTGAGGCATTTTACGGCATATTTCGATGTAGCAGCATTGAGGCATTTTACGGCATATTTCGATGTAGCAGTATTGATGCATTTTACGGCATGACTTGACGAGAAGTTAGGGTTAAAGTTATGTACATTTCTGAAAATCTTCTGTTATCAATATAAAAGTAATTAAATACAGACTTATTATCATATACCATTCTCTATGCTTAATTTTTATAACATGTTTCGCATTGCCAATTATATGTAGGCACATGTTACAGCACTTACCGTCAGCATAGACAAACGGTCCAGCTGCTCGAGTGTATTTAAGCTATGATGAATTAGAAACAATACATACCACATATGTCTGACACCAAATCGTCCACAACAGACGCTAGAGTAGCAAAACTTGGTGTAAGAAAGACGTATTCGGGAGCCGAAGCTATTCCGTTTAGCTCCACCGAATCAACACCAGACCCAACACCCACTGCATACAACTAAAACATACAAGAAATACACACGCCATTTCAATAAATCCATTAGGTTTATTTATACTCGCCACCGCATAGATGCATTTGGGCGAGTAAATATATCCAAGATGTTAAAAAAGTTTTACAAAGACGATTACAAGTTCATTACAATGTTTGTATTTTTTTAGTTTTTGTTGGCTATAATGACTGTTTAGTTGCTCTATATCATATATATATATCTCATATATCCCTGACGTACAGTGGTATTCATCTCGTATATCTCTGACGTACAGTGGTATTCATATAATATATCCCTGACGTCCAGTGGTATATATATCGTATATCCCTGACGTCCAGTGGTATATATATCGTATATCCCTGACGTCCAGTGGTATATATATCGTATATCCCTGACGTCCAGTGGTATATATATCGTATATCCCTGACGTCCAGTGGTATATATATCGTATATCCCTGACGTCCAGTGGTATATATATCGTATATCCCTGACGTCCAGTGGTATATATATCGTATATCCCTGACGTCCAGTGGTATATATATCGTATATCCCTGACGTCCAGTGGTATATATATCGTATATCCCTGACGTCCAGTGGTATATATATCGTATATCCCTGACGTCCAGTGGTATATATATCGTATATCCCTGACGTCCAGTGGTATATATATCGTATATCCCTGACGTCCAGTGGTATATATATCGTATATCCCTGACGTCCAGTGGTATATATAATATATCCCTGACGTACAGTGGTATTCATATAATATATCCCTGACGTACAGTGGTATTCATATCGTATATCCCTGACGTCCAGTGGTATTCATATCGTATATCCCTGACGTCCAGTGGTATTCATATAGTATATCCCTGACGTACAGTGGTATTCATATTATATCCCTGACGTCAGTGGTATTCATATAATATATCCCTGACGTACAGTGGTATTCATATAATATATCCCTGACGTACAGTGGTATTCATATGTATTCATATGTATATCCCTGACGTCCAGTGGTATTCATATCGTATATCCCTGACGTCCAGTGGCATTCATATCGTATATCCCTGACGTCCAGTGGTATTCATATCGTATATCCCTGACGTACAGTGGTATTCATATCGTATATCCCTGACGTACAGTGGTATTCATATCGTATATCCCTGACGTCCAGTGGTATTCATATAATATATCCCTGACATACAGTGGTATTCATATCGTATATCGCTGACATACAGTGGTATTCATATCGTATATCCCTGACGTCCAGTGGTATTCATATCGTATATCCCTGAAGTCCAGTGGTATTCGTATCGTATATCCCTGAAGTCCAGTGGTATTCGTATCGTATATCCCTGAAGTCCAGTGGTATTCAGATCGTATATCCCTGACGTCCAGCGGGGCAGGAAGTCTCCTATTGAGGGCGTGATGTGTGTGTTTTATGTTTATTTATCGTCGCTACCGTTTGCCTATATGAATGACGCTTCCTGAAGAGATTAGTCATTTTAGATTTTGGAGGATAGTGCCATGATATAGACAGAGACCCATTCCAGTCTCGTCCAGTTCTTTTACGTGCACGGTGTAAAGCGCCGACACGAGACCTCGGTTTAACGTCCCATCTGAAAGACTTTAATTTTATTAGGGTCAGACGTGGGATCGAACCTGCGATCCCTGCATTACCAGTCCAGCGTGTTACCACTGGGCTACATATCCGTCTGGGATGAGAAGATACTTATGACAATTGATAGTATGTGGCGAGGGCCAAGTGAAATAATGTCAATGACTCTAACCTCTGCAATAACCTCTGCAAGTAAGAGTTTAGCATTGAAGGTATGGACCTGTGAGTTGTACCTGATACATCTAACACTAAGTCTTAACACAATCCTTTCACTATATAGTTGTAGCGCTAATTTTCATTAGACAATGACTAAGTCACATGGTCCAATGAAATAGCTACATATTTCGCTTCTAAATCGTATAGACGCGACCTACTTATGTACGTTGTCCAAGTCAGATAGATCAACTCATTGGCCCGTCTTAACGAAATATAGTTATATTTCGTTAAGACGGGCCAATTCGTGATCTATCCTATACACATTGTCGGAAAGAGGACAACATACCTTTGCGCCTGCGTCTTTCAGTATTGTTGCAGAGGGTATTGTATCACTAGCATCTCTATTTGATTGTCCATCTGTTATCACAATGACGATATCGTTAACCAAATCTCTGTTGGCATTATCATCAAGTATGTCTGTTGCGGCTTGTAGCGCAGCGGCGGTTGCTGTATAACCTCCGTAATGGCTGAAAGTGAAACATTGCTATTTTATACAAATTTATTTTAGCTCGATTGTTAAAAAGTTCGTACAACTTATATTAAACACTATTGAGACCTCATTCCTGATGGCATCCATCGCCACAAGGGAGAGAGAAGAGGCATGTGGAATATTTAAATGCCTTGCCTAATGTCACAATCGTAACGGCTACAGCGGGGCTCGAACTCCAGACCTTTCGCACCTGAAGTGAATGCTGTACCACTGCGCTATCACGACTTCCACAACATTGCTGTTAGATGATAACGTGTTATTATTTATAATTATTTCACTTATTTAGCTGTCCGATTCGATCTGTGGTTAGCGAACTCGCTTCTCATCAATGCAACCCCGGTTCGATCCCCGGTCTGTATCATTTCACTATCCTCCAAAAATCTAAAATGACTAATCTCTTCAGGAGGCGTCGCTCGTATGGGCAACCGGTAGCGACGATTAATAAATGTAACTATAGATAGGTAGTTTGATGTACACTATATGATGTGCACTATAGATAGGTAGAGTGATTACAATGTCGTGTTTGAGTCGAACTTATGAACAGTAGGACATACAATAACACGTTAATATTTGCTACACTGTCAAATGTGGTCGATACTTACGTAAAACTGAGCACAACAATGTTAAGTTCATTGTTAGTTTGGTATGCATCTAAATTAAACGTGCGAGAGCCACTATAAATCACGTGTGTTGCATAGTTAACAATTCCTATCTGAACATTTGTTGGTGATATGATAAACATGTCGATCAATGCCAGGACAAACGCTTTTTCTAATTGATAGCCGTCGTCTCCCACAGATCCGGAACTGTCCATAATGATAACAATATCCGCTTTGATGTCACATTCTACAATTAAAGTTATATATGATGTGACATTCTACAATTAAAGTTAAATGTCTCAGTGAGAAATATTCCATATTCACTCAAAACAAACAAATTTTCTTTTTATTTTATGTTAATTGGTGAAAAACAAACACATAATGAAAAAATTAAAATAGCTGACAGCCGTGTTTTTGCGCGGATGAATACATTGACGACTATACGTCGTGAGTCGATACACAAATATGCCGCCATCTTGAATTTAAAGTTGAATCGAGGAAAAATACATGAAAATATTTATTGGATTTATTGTTACAATTTGCAGTGGCAAAATTCGAGACAGTGTCAGTTGTATTTCGCTTTTGATTTGTTTCATAATAAAAACAATAATACAGGTAAATAGTGTCATTGAAGCCAGGTAAACGGTGAAAATTAAATGGCACGTGTGACACGGTGCAAGTTGGTGAAAAAGGGAGAGTAATAGTGCAAGAATAGTGTATTGGGAAGGGAGATAATAAAAAAAGTAGTCCGGCAAAATACAGTGAGTGATATGCAGTGAGTGATATGGATTATATCTCACTGATAGAACACTGTATTTCATCAATTAGCATAAAATAAAGTTAAATATGTTGTCACATTCTACAAATAAAGTTAAATATGATATCATATTCTACAATTAAGGTTAAATATGATATCATATTCTACAATTAAGGTTAAATATGATATCATATTCTTCAATTAAGGTTAAATATGATATCATATTCTACAATTAAGGTTAAATATAATATCATATTCTTCAATTAAGGTTAAATATGATATCATATTCTACAATTAAAGTTATATATTTAATTGTTCTACACAGTGACATGTGCCTGGGATATAAAAGTCGCGTGACCTTTTGTAGACAAGGAGGCCGGAAGTTTCGGTTTAGATTTGGTAGATTTATTACAATATTGGGGTGTCATATTGGAAGAGGGCCTAAGTGTAATACGAAAATATGTAAATGTTATATGTATGTTTAATTACCTTTCGATTTTGAACACGTTTAGTTTAACAATTAACATTTGTTTTCATTTAACATGATACATGAAACTTTCCAAAAATAGCCTGCAGCGTACGACACTGCACATGTCAAACACGAAATTTAAGCATTCAAAATAGATACGCCATTTCTCATACTGCCACACAACTAATACAACCACGGGTTTAATGTCACACCAACAAACAACTAAGTTTATATTTGTGTGTGTTTTACGTTTATTTATCGTCGCTACCGGTTGCCCATATGAGCGACGCCTCCATCAAGAGATTAGTCATTTTAGATTTTTGGAGGATAGTGCAATGATACAGACAGAGACCCATTCCAGAGTCTCCTCTGGTTCTTTTACGTGCACGGTGTAAAGCACCGACACGAGACCTCGGTTTAACGTCCCATCTGAAAGACTGTTAATTTTATTAGGGTCAGACGGGGGATCGAACCTGCGATCCCTGGATTACCAGTCCAGCGTGTTACCACTGGACTACAGATCCGTCTGTCTAAGTTTATATGGCGAATATCTGGCTATTATTGGTGGCGGAAGACCCTAACCCTAACCCGAGTGTCCATCCGAGCATAACTGGCTATCCGATTAGCTCTGTGGTTAGCGCGCTCGCTTCCCACCAATGCGACCCGGGTTCGATCCTCGGACCGGGAAGTATGTGAGATGGTACGATGATCGCCAGATCGGACAGGTGGGTTTTCTCCGGGTACTCCGGTTTCCTCCCACATGCATGACCACATATATTAATCACTCTCATTGGCTCGGATGAAAGCGTATAAGTTGTTAAAACTTGCTTAGCAATCGTTGTAAAATAAATAAAGTTTAAAAAAAAGAAAAAGAAAAAAGGGGTATCATGTTAGAACTTCAAGACAGCTGGATAGCTTCCCAATATCAGTGAAAATGGAACATACAACGGCGATGGGCTTGTGATTTGAAGTCAATAATTCAGCCACTATGTCAGGGAGGAAAATTGAATCGAGCCTGATAATATTCTGGTGAAAATCTATTATATCTGCATTATAAACCCCAACAACATGCATATAGTATATCTGCATTATAAACCCCAACAACATGCATATAGTATATCTGTATTATAAACCCCAACAACACGCATATAGTATATCTGCATTATAAACACCAACAACACCCATATAGTATATCTGCATTATAAACCCCAACAACACGCATATAGTATATCAGTATTATACATAACTATACAACACGCATCTACTCTATCTACATTATACATACCCATACAGCAGGTATCTACTATATCTACATTATACATACCTATGCAACACGTATCTACTCTATATGCAGTATACATACCTATACAACACGTATCTACTCTATCTACATTATACATACCCATACAACACGTATCTACTATATCTACATTATACATACCTATGCAACACGTATCTACTATCTCTACATTATACATACATATACAACACGTATTACTATATCTGCATTATACATACCTATGCAACAGGTATCTACTCTATATGCATTATACATACCTATACAACAATCGTGTACTCTATCTATAGTATATATACCTATACAACAATCGTGTGTACTCTATCTGCATTATACATACCCATACAACACGTATCTACTATATCTGCATTATACATACCCATACAACACGTATCTACTCATAGTATCAGTGAGTCTGCTCTTGAAGTGAAAGTGAACAACACCGTCATACATCCGAGTTCTGCTGAACGACTACTCGGAATTATGATTGACAATACACTATCCTGGGATAAGCATACTGACAATGTTCTCAAAAAATGTAACTCTTATTTATATTTATTGTCTCGTATAAAAAGGTATCTCTCTATTCCCAATCGCAACCTCTTCTACAATGCTTACATATTGCCTCAATTAGACTTTTGTTGTGTGATATGGGGTAACTGCAACTCATCTTTAGAAGATAAAATAGTTCGGTTACAAAAGAGAGCAGCTAGACTAATTCTAGATCAGGACTTTGACACTCCATCGAAATTATTATTCTCCCAACTAAAATGGATGACCTTTCCAGAACGAGTCATATATCAGAAGGCTATACAAATGTATAAAACATTACATGGAGCTGCTCCAGACTATTTAAAATCATCCTTCACTTTTACTTCTGATATACATCCTAGAATTCTTAGATCAACCTCAGAATATCAATTATACACACCAAGACCAAATTGTGAATTATTTTGTAATACATTTGAATTTTCAGGATCATCTATTTGGAATTCATTGCCTCACTCAGTTCAAAATGCTCCAACTATCCAACAGTTCAAAATTCTCTACTTAAGGTGGCACTATAACAATTCAAACTAATCGCGCACTTCTACTGTTATTATAAACGTGTATTGCGATTGCTATATTTATTAGAATCGTAAATATGACTGTCTTTAAGTTGATTTCATACATATTTTGAAGATACCACTACAAGTCAAATCTGCATATTGTTAGATAAGATCTAGCATCATAAATTGTCTCATTCCCATTTTCTACTCTGCTAGCCAAGTCCATATATCATCATTTTCCATTACATATTAAATATAGTTTCTCTATTTTTCAGCTTTTACATTACTATATTATTCCAATGTGCAGTTCTCACTTATAGTGCTATGTTTTGATTGCATTTGATTGTATATATGTTGAGGGCCTCATGGTAGATTAACTTTTGTTAAATGAGTACTCTCGTTAAATAAAGTCTTTATTATTATTATTATTATTATTATTACTATATCTGCATTATACATACCCATACAACACGTATCTACTATATCTGCATTATACATACCCATGCAACAATCGTGTACTCTATCTGCATTATGCATACCCATACAACACGTATCAACTATATCTGCATTATACATACATACAACACGTATCTACTATATCTACATTATACATACCCATACAACACGTATCTACTATATCTGCATTATACATACCCATACAACACGTATCTACTCTATCTGCATTATGCATACCCATACAACACGTATCAACTATATCTGCATTATACATACATACAACACGTATCTACTATATCTACATTATACATACCCATACAACACGTATCTACTATATCTACATTATACATACCCATACAACACGTATCTACTATATCTACATTATACATACCTATACAACACGTATCTACTATATCTACATTATACATACCTATACAACACGTATCTACTATATCTGCATTATACATACCCATACAACACGTATCTACTATATCTACATTATACATACCTATACAACACGTATCAACTATATCTGCATTATACATACATATACAACACGTATCTACTATATCTACATTATACATACATATACAACACGTATCTACTATATCTGCATTATACATACATATACAACACGTATCTACTATATCTACATTATACATACCTATACAACACGTATCTACTATATCTGCATTATACATACCTATGCAACACGTATCTACTATATCTACATTATACATACCCATACAACACGTATCTACTATATCTACATTATACATACCTATACAACACGTATCTACTATATCTGCATTATACATACCCATACAACACGTATCTACTATCTACATTATACATACCCATACAAGACGTATCTACTATATCTACATTATACATACCTATGCAACACGTATCTACTATATCTACATTATACATACCTATACAACACGTATCTACTATATCTACATTATACATACCCATACAACACGTATCTACTATATCTACATTATACATACCTATACAACACGTATCTACTATATCTACATTATACATACCCATACAACACGTATCTACTATATCTACATTATACATACCCATACAAGACGCATCTACTATATCTACAATATACATACCCCTGCAGCAATCGTGTACTCTACTGGCATTGTAAGCACATTCATCACATATACAGAACCCTGACATGCATTCTTCATCTCCTCCACACGTATCGTTGATATCTTTTTCTGCAATATAATTGATAATTTTACTATCTCAATATATCATTGTCAAAAAGAAATGTAACAAAATAACGCCTACATTTGACAATTGTTGATCATATTTACATGTGAAAAAACAACAAAGTTATTGTGACAAATGAGACACATTCCTTATACAGATTGCAGGATAGGAATGAATACTTGTGAGCAAGTTATTGTTAATAGCCTTTTATAACATATCTATTCCATCCAAACAACGCCTGCTCTTTTCTATTCCATCCAAACAACACCTGCTCTTTTCTGTCTATTCCATCCAAACAACACCTGCTCTTTTCTATCTATTCCATCCAAACAACACCTGCTCTTTTCTGTCTATTCCATCCAAACAACGCCTGCTCTTTTCTATCTATTCCATCCAAACAACGCCTGCTCTTTTCTATCTATTCCATCCAAACAACGCCTGCTCTTTTCTATCTATTCCACCCAAACAACGCCTGCTCTTTTCTATCTATTCCATCCAAACAACGCCTGCTCTTTTCTATCTATTCCATCCAAACAACGCCTGCTCTTTTCTATCTATTCCATCCAAACAACGCCTGCTCTTTTCTATCTATTCCATCCAAACAACGCCTGCTCTTTTCTATCTTTTCCATCCAAACAACGCCTGCTCTTTTCTATCTGTTCCATCCAAACAACGCCTGCTCTTTTCTATCTATTCCATCCAAACAACGCCTGCTCTTTTCTATCTATTCCATCCAAACAACGCCTGCTCTTTTCTATCTATTCCATCCAAACAACGCCTGCTCTTTTCTATCTATTCCATCCAAACAACGCCTGCTCTTTTCTATCTATTCCATCCAAACAACGCCTGCTCTTTTCTATCTATTCCATCCAAACAACGCCTGCTCTTTTCTATCTATTCCATCCAAGCAACACCTGCTCTTTTCTATCATAATACTAATTACATAAGTCTTTTTAAATATAGTTTTTCTCTTGCTTTTTTCATCTTTCCAAAGGTCACCTACATTAAAATATATATACATTGTTTAAAGACAAATTAGGCGTATTTTGGTGTGACAATCAATCCTTTCCTTTAAACATACTTAATTAATCAGTCGGAGGCATACCTACCGTCCTTTAAACATACTTAATTAATCAGTCGGAGGCATACCTACCGTCCTTTAAACATACTTAATTAATCAGTCGGAGGCATACCTACCGTCCTTTAAACATACTTAATTAATCAGTCAGAGACATATCTACCGTCCTTTAAACATACTTAATTAATCAGTCAGAGACATACCTACCGTTCTTTAAACATACTTAATTAATCAGTCAGAGACATATCTACCGTCCTTTAAACATACTTAATTAATCGGTCGGATGCATACCTACCGTCCTTTAAACCTACTTAATTAATCAGTCGAAGGCATACCTACCGTCCTTTAAACATACTTAATTAATCAGTTGGAGACATATCTACCGTCCTTTAAACATACTTAATTAATCAGTCGGAGGCATACCTACCGAAGTGCCATGTTTTGATCCTGAAACTGGTTTAATATTCCTTTTCACATTATATTAACTATATTATTATAACAAAATAATATACCAAAGCAAAGCAAAGCAAATACATGCCGTAATATACCAAAGCCATGCCGTATTATACCAAAGCAAAGCCATGCCGTAATATACCAAAGCAAAGCCATGCCGTAATATACCAAAGCAAAGCCATGCCGTAATATACCAAAGCCATGCCGTAATATACCAAAGCCATGCCGTAATATACCAAAGACAGGCCGTAATATACCAAAGCAATGACATGCCGTAATATACCAAAGCAAAGCCATGCCGTAATATACCAAAGCAAATACATGCCGTAATATACCAAAGCCATGCCGTAATATACCAAAGACATGACGTAATATACCAAAGCAAAGACATGCCGTAATATACCAAAGCAAAGACATGCCGTAATATACCAAAGCCATGCCGTAATATACCAAAGCAAAGACATGCCGTACTATACCAAAGCCATGCCGTAATATACCAAAGACATGACGTAATATACCAAAGCAAAGACATGCCGTAATATACCAAAGCCATGCCGTAATATACCAAAGCAAAGACATGCCGTAATATACCAAAGACATGCCGTAATATACCAAAGCAAAGACATGCCGTAATATACCAAAGCAAAGACATGCCGTAATATACCAAATCAAAGACATGCCGTAATATACCAAAGCAAAGACATGCCGTAATATACCAAAGCAAAGCCATGCCGTAATATACCAAAGCAAAGACATGCCGTAATATACCAAAGCAAAGACATGCCGTAATATACCAAAGCAAAGCCATGCCGTAATATACCAAAGCAAAGACATGCCGTAATATACCCAAGCAAAGACATGCCGTAATATACCAAAGACATGCCGTAATATAGCAAAGCAAAGACATGCCGTAATATACCAAAGACATGCCGTAATATACCAAAGCAAAGACATGCCGTAATATACCAAAGCAAAGACATGCCGTAATATACCAAAGACATGCCGTAATATACCAAAGACAGGCCGTAATATACCAAAGACATGCCGTAATATACCAAAGACATGCCGTAATATACCAAAGACATGCCGTAATATACGAAAGCAAAGACATGCCGTAATATACGAAAGCAAAGACATGCCGTAATATACCAAAGCAAAGACATGCCGTAATATACCAAAGCAAAGACATGCCGTAATATACCAAAGCAAATACATGCCGTAATATACCAAAGCAAAGACATGACGTAATATACCAAAGACATGCCGTAATATACCAAAGCAAAGATATGCCGTAATATACCAAAGCAAAGACATGCCGTAATATACGAAAGCAAAGACATGCCGTAATATACCAAAGACATGCCGTATTATACCAAAGCAAAGACATGCCGTAATATACCAAAGCAAATACATGCCGTAATATACCAAAGACATGCCGTAATATACCAAAGCAAAGACATGCCGTATTATACCAAAGCAAAGACATGCCGTAATATACCAAAGCAAAGACATGCCGTAATATACCAAAGCCATGCCGTAATATACCAAAGACAGGCCGTAATATACCAAAGACAGGCCGTAATATACCAAAGCCATGCCGTAATATACCAAAGACATGACGTAATATACCAAAGCAAAGACATGCCGTAATATACCAAAGCCATGCCGTAATATACCAAAGCAAAGACATGCCGTAATATACCAAAGCAAAGACATGCCGTAATATACGAAAGCCATGCCGTAATATACCAAAGCCATGCCGTAATATAACAAAGCAAAGACAGGCCGTAATATACCAAAGCCATGCCGTAATATACCAAAGACAGGCCGTAATATACCAAAGACATGCCGTAATATACCAAAGCAAAGCCGTAATATACCAAACCAAAGCCGTAATATACCAAAGCAAAGCCGTAATATACCAAAGCAAAGACATGACGTAATATACCAAAGCCATGCCGTAATATACGAAAGCAAAGCCATGCCGTAATATACGAAAGCCATGCCGTAATATACCAAAGCCATGCCGTAATATACCAAAGACAGGCCGTAATATACCAAAGCAAAGACATGCCGTAATATACCAAAGCAAAGCCATGTCGTAATATACCAAAGCAAATACATGCCGTAATATACCAAAGCCATGCCGTAATATACCAAAGACATGACGTAATATACCAAAGCAAAGACATGCCGTAATATACCAAAGCAAAGACATGCCGTAATATACCAAAGCCATGCCGTAATATACCAAAGACATGACGTAATATACCAAAGCAAAGACATGCCGTAATATACCAAAGCCATGCCGTAATATACCAAAGCAAAGCCATGCCGTAATATACCAAAGACATGACGTAATATACCAAAGCAAAGACATGCCGTAATATACCAAAGCCATGCCGTAATATACCAAAGCAAAGACATGCCGTAATATACCAAAGACATGCCGTAATATACCAAAGCAAAGACATGCCGTAATATACCAAAGCCATGCCGTAATATACCAAAGACATGACGTAATATACCAAAGCAAAGACATGCCGTAATATACCAAAGCCATGCCGTAATATACCAAAGCAAAGACATGACGTAATATACCAAAGCAAAGACATGACGTAATATACCAAAGCAAAGACATGCCGTAATATACCAAAGCAAAGACATGCCGTAATATACCAAAGCCATGCCGTAATATACCAAAGACAGGCCGTAATATACCAAAGCCATGCCGTAATATACCAAAGACATGACGTAATATACCAAAGCAAAGACATGCCGTAATATACCAAATCCATGCCGTAATATACCAAAGCCATGCCGTAATATACCAAAGCCATGCCGTAATATACCAAAGCAAAGACAGGCCGTAATATACCAAAGCCATGCCGTAATATATACCAAAGACAGGCCGTAATATACCAAAGACATGCCGTAATATACCAAAGCAAAGCCGTAATATACCAAAGCAAAGCCGTAATATACCAAAGCAAAGCCGTAATATACCAAAGCAAAGACATGCCGTAATATACCAAAGACATGACGTAATATACCAAAGCAAAGACATGACGTAATACACCAAAGACATGCCGTAATATACCAAAGCCATGCCGTAATATACCAAATACATGCCGTAATATACCAAAGACATGCCGTAATATACCAAAGCAAAGACATGCCGTAATATACCAAAGCAAAGACATGCGGTAATATACCAAAGCAAAGACATGCCGTAATATACCAAAGCAAAGACATGCCGTAATATACCAAAGCAAAGACATGCCGTAATATACCAAATACATGACGTAATATACCAAAGACATGCCGTAATATACCAAAGCAAAGCCGTAATATACCAAAGCAAAGCCGTAATATACCAAAGACATGCCGTAATATACCAAAGCAAAGACATGCCGTAATATACCAAAGCAAAGACATGCCGTAATATACCAAATCAAAGACATGCCGTAATATACCAAAGCAAAGACATGCCGTAATATACCAAAGCAAAGACATGCCGTAATATACCAAAGCAAAGCCATGCCGTAATATACCAAAGCAAAGACATGCCGTAATATACCAAAGCAAAGACATGCCGTAATATACCAAAGCAAAGCCATGCCGTAATATACCAAAGCAAAGACATGCCGTAATATACCCAAGCAAAGACATGCCGTAATATACCAAAGACATGCCGTAATATAGCAAAGCAAAGACATGCCGTAATATACCAAAGACATGCCGTAATATACCAAAGCAAAGACATGCCGTAATATACCAAAGCAAAGACATGCCGTAATATACCAAAGACATGCCGTAATATACCAAAGACAGGCCGTAATATACCAAAGACATGCCGTAATATACCAAAGACATGCCGTAATATACCAAAGACATGCCGTAATATACGAAAGCAAAGACATGCCGTAATATACGAAAGCAAAGACATGCCGTAATATACCAAAGCAAAGACATGCCGTAATATACCAAAGCAAAGACATGCCGTAATATACCAAAGCAAATACATGCCGTAATATACCAAAGCAAAGACATGACGTAATATACCAAAGACATGCCGTAATATACCAAAGCAAAGATATGCCGTAATATACCAAAGCAAAGACATGCCGTAATATACGAAAGCAAAGACATGCCGTAATATACCAAAGACATGCCGTATTATACCAAAGCAAAGACATGCCGTAATATACCAAAGCAAATACATGCCGTAATATACCAAAGACATGCCGTAATATACCAAAGCAAAGACATGCCGTATTATACCAAAGCAAAGACATGCCGAACTATACCAAAGCAAAGACATGCCGTAATATACCAAAGCAAAGACATGCCGTAATATACCAAAGCAAATACATGCCGTAATATACCAAAGCAAAGACATGCCGTAATATACCAAAGCAAATACATGCCGTAATATACCAAAGCAAAGACATGCCGTAATATACCAAAGCAAATACATGCCGTAATATACCAAAGCAAATACATGCCGTAATATACCAAAGCAAAGACATGCCGTAATATACCAAAGCAAAGCCATGCCGTAATATACCAAAGACATGCCGTAATATACCAAAGCCATGCCGTAATATACCAAAGCAAAGACATGCCGTAATATACCAAAGACATGCCGTAATATACCAAAGCCATGCCGTAATATACCAAAGCCATGCCGTAATATACCAAAGCCATGCCGTAATATACCAAAGCCATGCCGTAATATACCAAAGCAAAGACATGCCGTAATATACCAAAGCCATGCCGTAATATACCAAAGCAAAGACATGCCGTAATATACCAAAGCAAAGACATGCCGTAATATACCAAAGCAAAGACATGCCGTAATATACCAAAGCAAAGACATGCCGTAATATACCAAAGCAAATACATGCCGTAATATACCAAAGCAAATACATGCCGTAATATACCAAAGCAAATACATGCCGTAATATACCAAAGACATGCCGTAATATACCAAAGCAAAGCCATGCCGTAATATACCAAAGCAAAGACATGCCGTAATATACCAAAGACATGCCGTAATATACCAAAGACATGCCGTAATATACCAAAGCAAATACATGCCGTAATATACCAAAGACATGCCGTAATATACCAAAGCAAAGACATGCCGTAATATACCAAAGCAAAGACATGCCGTAATATACCAAAGCAAAGCCATGCCGTAATATACCAAAGCAAAGACATGCCGTAATATACCAAAGACATGCCGTAATATACCAAAGACATGCCGTAATATACCAAAGCAAATACATGCCGTAATATACGAAAGCAAATACATGCCGTAATATACCAAAGCAAATACATGCCGTAATATACCAAAGCAAATACATGCCGTAATATACCAAAGCAAAGACATGCCGTAATATACCAAAGCCATGCCGTAAAATACCAAAGACATGCCGTAATATACCAAAGCCATGCCGTAATATACCAAAGACAGGCCGTAATATACCAAAGACAGGCCGTAATATACCAAAGCAAATACATGCTAAGGGTATGTTTTTATCCGCATATGTTAGGGTTAGGTTTCCATAGGCCCCTCCCCAACACATCAGTAATTAATAGCTAAACACATCTCATGTTTGGTTGTTATATATCAAACATACAAAATGAAGAATACACAATACTGGTGCTTTGCACCATGCACGTAAACGAACCAGAGGAGACTCTGGAATCTCTGATCTGGTGTCTGTTTGTGTCATTGCACTATCCTCCAATATCTAAAATTACTAATATCTTCAGGAGGTGTCGCTGAGATGGGCAACCGGTAGCGACGATAAATAAACTCAAAATAAACTTACTGTCCACACAGCTTCCACAATCATCCAGATATGTATTAGACGGGCAAACACACACTCCATCGAGGCATACGCTGTTGTTCACGAGACAATCATTGCTGCTTGTGCAGTCACCACACATCAGAGAAACTGGTAAATAAATTTATCAAATCATCGTTTATTCACATACGTTTATTTTCACAACATTTCACAAAAACATGCCGTCGCGAAGAAATGAGTCAGGTTAGATTTTTGGAATGGGTCTCTGTCTGTATCATTACACTATCCTCCAAAAATCTAAACTGACTCATCTCTTCAGGAGGCGTTGCTCATATGGGCAACCGGTAGCGACTATAGATAAGCGTAAAACACACATGAAATATCGCCAAGTATTTCATAAAGACTATATGAAGCAGCTTGGCCACAAATAAATGTAATATTCGTTTTGAATTGATTGATGTATCTATGCTAATAGTGGGTTATTAAAATAAGTTTAAAAGTAATATTAATCCCATTCGTTGGCACTGATGAAAGTGTATATGCAGTCATTCGTGTGGGAGGAAACCGGAGTACCCGGAGAAAACTCACCTGTCCGATCTGGCGACAACCGTACCATTTCACATACTTCCCGGTCCGAGGATCGAACCCAGGTTGCATTTGGGAGAGGCGAGCACTCTACTCGGACAGCCAGTGTTGTATTAATAATATAATTAATGATAACTCTTAGAATTTGTGCATAGCAGGTACACGGGTTATAATGTAAATAGCAGGCACACGAGTAATAATGTAAATGTTGATATGAAATATAAAAATATATTAGTGAAAGTGAACTTAAATGCGTTATGGCACTGGTTGATATAATATGAGGATATTTGATTGTTTCAGTGTATGATTGAATGATATTTGATTGTTTCAGTGTATGATCGAATGATATTTCACCGGATGAACATTAATTGGAAGCATACTTATCACGATTGGAGCTAGGCACGAATGATAATAATAATAATATTATTATTATTATTATATTTCGGGTTTTACGCCTGCATCAGCACCATTTTGGGCTATATCGCCGGCGGGCAGTTTACCTAACAACACCTTTCCTGGGCAGGCTCCAGCGGTTAACCAGAACTTGGGTGCACCAACCTCCGTAAGACACTGCCAACTTTTTCATATAAATGAGACACTGCCTGAGCGGGGCTCGAACCCGTGACCATCAGTGATGACGAATGATAATAATAAATTGTTTATCAGTGGAGTGGAATATTATTCATTCATTCACTTAAACAAACAAATAATCTTTTTATTTTAGGCTGAAAAGTGTTTTACGATAGAAAACGATGCAGCTATAGCTATTGCGCTATACAGAACGTCGTGTTTAGATGACTAGAAATGACGTCATATATGACGTCACTAACAGAAAATGTTCGTGTTGATAACATTTCAACATGCAGCGGCTAGGTACCACACGTGCAAAACAGTGAGACATATATTGCATTGATATACTTACAGCATTGGTCATTCAACATCACTTGCCCATTAGGACAGTCCTCAAAACAATCTGAAACATATGCATAACTACGTTTTTGATGTTGGTGTTTATAGGTTATGTGTACGTAAATTAGCAAGGTAACAGGCGTCGATATATATTGCCTGGTCAGTCAAATAAATATATTTAACACCGAGACTATTAATTGGGCCGTATTGAGTTTCTGATCATATCATTATTCGAATGCACATTAATGCAGTGGCGTAGCTTCCTCTAGTCCAGTGGTAACACGTTGGACTGTGAATCCAGTGATAGCATGTTCGATCCCCCGTCTGACTCTAATAATATTAACTATCTTTCAGAAGGGACTTGGAACCGATTTTTGTGTGGCTGTGCTTTACATCGCGCACGCAAAAGAACCAGAGATGACTCTGGGATTGGTATCTGTCTGTATCAAGGTAGCCTGTGAACAGGCATCGATATATCTGTTTAGTCAAATAAATATATTTTAACACCGAGACTATTAGTTGGGCCGTATAGAGTTTCTGATAAATTTCGCCAGCTAAAAAGTGAAAATTCGACAGACTGGCACCCAGGCTATGCGTAAATAGGTGGATAGCATTTAGTCCGAATAACTAATGTCTCATTGTTACCTTTTGGTAAAACATTTATTTTCATCACAGACAGTGGAGAATGTTTGTGCTTTGGAGAACTGCCAACATTTTCATATAAATAAGACACGGCCTGAGTGGGGCTCGAACCCGGGACCATCAGTGATGATAGGTTACAGTGGCATACAAGTCAGCGACCTTAACAACTGGACCACGTAGGCGGACTACTATAGAAACTAACCAAAGTTATAATTTAAAGAATAATCACTTACCTAACTCGCAAATATTGTTGTTGTTGTATATATAGCATGGCAGACACTGACATGTTAAATTGATACACAGGGCGTTGGCGTCCAGGCACTTTCTATCCTCATCGCAACTATCATTGACAGGCACTTCTAGAAAATGTATTGTCAGTTTAATAATATTTTCTAGAAAATGTATTGTCAGTTTAATAATATTTTATTGCATTCTTTATATTCAATGTACAATACAACTCAAATGTAGAAACATGTTACGGATGAATTAAATAAGATATATCGTACATACATTTTCAGTATGTATACATCTGGAGAAGTAAAAGGGTTCGGCCACAACATTAATTTCGGCCCGCCCCCAACATACTAGATTGTAATTGTATATATGGAGAAGCAAAAGGGTTGGGTCAAACGTCTTAACAACATATTGTATAGCATTACGGTATCGCCATAAACAAATATATTTCAAATAATTCATATTTTTTAACACTATATATATAATATATATAATTTAAATATATATATGTATTTTTATTTGGCATAAACTTATAACATTTTCATCGCTATAAAATATAGCATGGCTGTTACAATAAATCTAACATACATCATCATATATTTTGAGAAAAGTGTGTATTATTGAATACATGTAATTAGAATATAGTATATTAGTTGCATTTTATTATAACATAATAACAATTATTTATCTTTAAACTATGTAACTATATATCAATGAACCCTACTGTTGACAATTGTGCTTTATACTATATACATACATTTTGATATTCAAGTTGTGTAACACAGTCCAGCATGATTGTAGACTACATCACGTACATAATGGTAGTTGTAAAACAATTGTAAACACAGATTTGTGATCCCAATAACAGATTAGCTTAATTAATATGGTTGCAATTAAATCACATTAGTATCATTATTATATCATATTCATGGTTCAATCTGATCAATTTCCAAAAACGTTGCTATCATACAATTGCATTCATTACAAAACCAAACTCAGTCATGAAATACACCGGTGTAATCATTTATAAAATACTTATCATACTTATCATATATATATATATATATATATATATATATATATATATATATATATATATATATATATATATATATATATATATATATAATATACATACCGAGTATAACAACATTGTGACAGATGACCAAAATGGTTTCGCAATAATAGGAGTACTTCCGATCATATTGCATCGTTAGTGAATTTAGTTGAAACAAGAAACAAGCAAAGACTTTCTACGTTCTCTGTAATTATTGATTTTTGAAAATCCAACGATTATAGATTACAAGATACAGGTGTGTGTGTGTGTGTGCGTGTGCGTGCGCGTGCGCGTGTGTGATAACATGTTAAATGCAGTTAATTCACTGTACTGGTATGCTGCTATGCATACAAAACTGAATAGTTTGATGTCCATTGTGGACTGAGACAAAGTTGTATTTTATCACCTATATTGTTTAATTTATATATAAACGACCTAGCATTATATATTAACACTCTTGATAATAATAGGGTGAACAAAGAATCCAGGGATTTCGTAGGTTTCGACCCCCGTCTGACCCTAATAATATCAACAGTCTGTCAGATGAGACTTTAAACCGAGGTCTCGTGTCGATGTCTTACACCGATCATGTAAAAGAACCAAAGGATACTCTGGCATGGGTCAGTCGGACTTCCAACAGCTAGACCATTGCGATCGACATAGCGTAGCACAATCTGACATATCCTTATTGTTAGCATTGCCTTGTAAAGTGTAAAGTCGCAATATATGCTTGTGTCAGATGGCAACTACCCATCTATTAGTAGTATAGTTTAGTAATATTTTATTGCAACATTTACCATACTGATGAATACAATTTACAAATCACAATAACATTACTGTCACATTAATAACATACAGAAAACCTGATAATATCCATATACATGAAATTTTCAAAGTGCAAAAGGATTGGTCTACACGTTTTGAAAACATTGGCAACAGCTCTTTCCAAAAGGTAAAATTTGCTATCAATTTGTTCCGATGTATGTTGTACTAATATAAGTAATAACAAGTTATAACAGTTAATATACTTAGATGATAGGCTGTACTCACTTGGAATACAATCACCCCCTGGGACATCATCACCATTATGATCGTAGTAGCCATCTTTGCATACACATTCAAATGTATTTTGATCACACACAGTATCATTGGCACATTGAGAGTGGGCGTCGCAAGGATCGCCGAGTGGAAGATCTGTGCGTAGAATAGTAGATACAGTGGTCATTTCATCTGCGATTATTGACACTAGATATATCTTGATTTCGTTATAAAAGATTTCTGGCTCATTAACAAAGCGCATAGCAAACTATTGTCTCTATCTTCAAAAATTATGATTTAAAATATACATGGCGTATTTTCACATTTATCTACACTGCCCCTTTACTGCTATGTTGCACTATGTTGTTAGGCATATCCGCTATTAGCTATGCGTGACCTTCACGCATAATATTGAATAAGCCGCTTCTTATTGTACTATACAAACTACACACTTCTTAGATGGAATATATTCGCCCATCGCCCGTGTGCACTAACAGTTGAAAATTTACTATCTGGAAACAACAATCTGTCTTTTGAACAAAATAAATGTGTTATTCTAAAAGTACAGCAAAACACAGCAAGATACCAATATTTACAAGTTGGACATTGTCGAATTATGCTAAATAAAAGTCCGCTATATATCCAGATACATGTTTTTATATTTCGTTAGTTGTTTGTTTTATTTTCTGCACGTTAAAACAAAAATCATGTTCATACAAAGAAAATCAAACAGTTTAAATCTTAACTATTCGCAGATCCGCTTCCTAAAGTGCATTATTAGGTCATTACTAAGTTGAAACACAGATTTAGCTCAAACCAGGAGACATTGAATTGATGTAACAGGTTTATTCAAATAATACAATACCGTAGTATACACAAACACATTCATTAGTCAATAATTATTGTAAAACGCATTGAACAGTGTTACTCAATAAAGCTCTGATATCCTATTCCTTAGAATCATATTCGTATATCGACCCAAGCGGCGGGACACCGACTCGATATGCATTGCGGCTCGCTTATCCCGCCTCATATGCCACAAATCGCAGCTACCTCTCAACGGGATCAACGCAGATTTACCAATTGCTCAGTGTTGGAAACTCTAGTACTGCGGGTCACATAGCTTGACCGAATAATATTTCTATCCCCTCAACTGAACGTATTAAGGTCCTAAACCGTATAACTCATGTGGCAGTTCCATAATATAATGTCACATTATAAAAGTAGTGTTTGTTTATTATAGTATCAGCCCTATTGGAAGGGCCAGCCATTACTGACTTTTGATTTCTTATCAACACCTGTACTTCCCGAATCTTTATTATTGTAGGTGTAGGCCAGGCGTCAGGCTGATAGGCAATCGGGAATCAGTATGTAACTAGTTGGCTGGTCATCAACCGGCCATATCAGAATGAACCACTGACGATGTTCGAACCTTCGACCTCCCCACCTCGTAGGCGGTCGCTGAAACCACTAGGCCAGGGAGACAGTATATGACATTGATAACAACTTAATTGGAATCCAGAAATATACATACTAATAATATAAATGATGGGCTATACAATAGACTATAGAAACTAACCAAAGTTATAATATTAAAAAGGTCACTTACCGAACTCACACATACAGTTGTTATTTATGTAGCATGGTCGACAATGACACGTTCCATTGATACATACGGCGTCGGGACCCAAGCACCCTCTATCCTCAACGCAACTCTCATTGACAGGCACTTCTGGAAATATATATCGTATAGCATTACTTTATCGCTATCATCAAATATAGAAAAAATCATATGTTTTAGCAATATATATATTTATATATATTTATTTCGTAAAATTTGCTAATAATTTTTTCCGATGTATGTTGTACTAATATAAGCAAGTCTTTCAAGAAAAGTATTGTTTTGATTGAATAAGAATATGACGGGATACGCTTATGAGAATACTAAAAATGAACAAGAAGAATTGAATAAAAATTAGTATTAGTAGTTGAGGAAGACCCAGGATGCCTGAGTAGTATTTTAGACATGCACGAGCACCCAGGTAGAACAACCACATGTAAAAGTTATAACGGTAAATATACTTAGACGACAGTCTGCACTCACTTAGAATACAGTCGCCCCCCCCCCCAGGGGCATTGTCACCATTATCATCATAGTAGTCAACTTTGAATAGACATTCAGATGTATTGGTATAACATACATATACACGCTATGACGGTAAATATACTTAGATGACGGGCTGCACTCACTTGGAATACAATCACCCCCTGGGACTTGGTCACCAATATCATCGTAGTAGCCATCTTTGCATATCTATTTAGATGTAATGGTATCACACGAGCATATACATATACAAGTTATAACGGTATATACCCAGTTATAACGGTAAATACACTTAGATGACAGGCTGCACTCACTTGGAAGACAGTTGCCCCCAGGGACATCGTCACCATTATCATCGTAATAGCCATCTTTGCATATATATTTAGATTTATTGGTATCACACGAGCATATACATATACAAGTTATAACGGTACATATACTTAGATGACAGGCTGCACTCACTTGGAAGACAGTCACCCCCAGGGACATCGTCACCATTATCATCGTAGTAGCCATCTTTGCATACACATTTAAATGTATTTTGATCACACACAGTATCATTGGCACATTGAGAGTGGGCGTCGCAAGGATCGCCGAGTGGAAGATCTGTGCGTAGAGTAGAAGATAAAGTGGTAATTTCATCTGCGATTATAGATTTTACATATATCTTGATTTCGTAATAAGAGATTGCTGGCCCATTAACAAAGAGCATAACAAAATAGTGTCTCTATCTTCAAAAATGATGATTTAAAATCTACATGGCGTATTTTCATATTTATCTACACTGTGCATACTCATCTGAGGCTGAAGCATCCAGCAGAAGGCCTCACCTCTGATTGACGAGACAAGAAGCATAATCCACGGTAACGGTAACCGAGTACTCGATCGAATACCTTTCCGAGTACGCGAGTACCAAAATCACTACTCGTTGACATCCCTAGTAAATATACTTAGATGACAGTCTGTACTCACTTAGAATACAGTCACCCCATGGACTTTATTACCACTATCATCGTATTAGTCAACTTTGTATACACATTTAGATGTATTGGTATCACACGAGCACATACATATACAAGTTATAACGGTAAATATACTTAGATGACAGTCTGTACTCACTTAGAATACAGTCACCCCAGGGACATCGTCACCATTATCATCGTAGTAGCCATCTTTGCATATATATTTAGATTTATTTGTATCACACGAGCATATACATATACAAGTTATAACGGTATATACAAGTTATAACGGTATATACAAGTTATAACGGTATATACAAGTTATAACGGTATATACAAGTTATAACGGTATATACAAGTTATAACGGTATATACAAGTTATAACGGTAAATACACTTAGATGACTGGCTGCACTCACTTGGAAGACAGTCGCCCCCAGGGACATCATCACCATTATCATCGTAGTAGCCATCTTTGCATACACATTGAAATGTATTTTGATCACACACAGTATCATTGGCACATTGATAATGGGCGTAGCAAGCATCGCCGAGTGGAAGATCTGTGAGTAGAATAGTAGATAAAGTACTCATTTCATCTGCGATTATAGATATTACATATATCTTGATTTCGTAATAAGAGATGTCTGGCCCATTAACAAAGCGCATAGCAAAATATTGTCTCTATCTTCAAAACTGAGGATTTAAAATCTATATAGCGTATTTTCAAATTTATCTACACTGCCCATTTACTGCTGTGTTGCGTAATTTAGGCATATCCGCTTTTAGCTATGCGTGACCTTCATGCATAATATTGAATATCTGGAACTTGAAGTGAAACAGTTAGCCGCTTCATATTGTATTGTACAAACTACACACTTCTTAGATAAAATATGTTCGCCCATCGCCCGTACGCACTAACAGCTGAATATTTACTATCTGGAATAAACAATCTGTCTTTAAAAAAACGTATATGTGTTATCCTAAAAGTACAGCAATATACAGAAGCGACAGCAAGATGCCACTATTTACAAGTTGGGCATTGTCGAATTATGCTAAATAAAAGTCCTCGATATATTCAAATACATTTTTTTATATTTCGTTAATTGTTTGTTTTCTTGTCTGTAAGTTAAAACAATCATGTCCATACAAAGAAAACCAAACAGTTTAAATCTCAACTATTCGCAGATCAGCTTCCTATATATCATTATTAGGTCATCACTAGCACAGATTTAGCTCAAAACACGAGACCTTGAATTGATGTAGCAGGCTTACTCAAATCATACAATACTGTAGTATACACAAAAACATGCATTAGTCAATATTGTATAACGCATTCAACAGTGTTTCTCAATAAAGCTCTGATATCTCATTCCTAAGAATCATATTCGTATATCGACCCAAGCTGCTGGACACCTACTCGTTATGCCTTTCGGCTCGCTTCTCCCGCCTAATATGCCACAACGCGCAGTTTCCTCTCAACGTTATCAACACAGATTTACCAATTCCTTTATGAACATCAGTACTTCCCGAACACTATTATTGTAGGTGTAGGCCAGGCTTCAGGCTGATAGGCAATCGATAACCAGTATTTAACTACTTGGCTGGTCACCAACCGGCCATATCAGAATGAACCACTGACGATGTTCGAACCTTCGACCTCCCCACGTCGTAGTCGGACGCCGAAAACACTAGGCCACGAAGACGGTATATGACATTGATAATAACTTAATTGGAATGCAGAAATATACATACTAATAATATAAATGATGGGCTATACAATATACTATAGAAATTAACCCAAGTTCTTATTTATAAAAAGGTCACCTATCGTACTTACACATACAGTTGTTATTTATGTAGCATGGTCGACAATGACACGTTCCATTGCTACATAGGGCGTCGGCGTCCAGGCACTCTCTATCTTCAACGCAACTCTCATTGATAGGCACTTCTGGGAAAATATATTGTATAGCACTACATTATCGCTATAATCAAATATAAAAAATCATATGTTTTAACAATATATATATTTATATATATTTATATATATTTATTTCAATATTTATAAACAAATTTATATTTGCTATAAATTTGTTCCGATGTATGTTGTATGTTATGCTTAGATGATAGGCTGCACTTATTTAGAATACAGTCACCCCCAGGGACATGGTCACCATTATCACCGGAATAGCCATCTTTACATACACATTTATATGTATTGGTATCACACGAGCATACAAGTTATAACGATAAATATACTTAGATGACAGGCTGCACTCACTTGGAAGACAGTTGCCCCCAGGGACATCGTCACCATTATCATCGTAGTAGCCATCTTTGCATACACATTCAAATGTATTTTGATCACACACAGTATCATTGGCACATTGAGAGTGGGCGTCGCAAGCATCGCCGAGTGGAAGATCTGTGCGTAGAATAGTAGATAAAGTGGTCATTTCATCTGCGATTATAGATATTAGATATATCTTGATTACGTAATAAGAGATTTCTGGCCCATTGACAAAGTGCATAGCAAACTATTGTCTCTATTTTCAAAAATGATGATTTAAAATCTACATGGCGTCCTTTCACATGTATATACACTGTCCCTTTACTGCTATGTTGTGTAATTTAGGCATATCCGCGTTTAGCTATGCGTGACCTTCACGCATAATATTGAATATCTGGAACTTGAAGTGAAAAAGTTAGCCGCTTCTTATTGTATTGTACAAACTACACAGTTCTTAGATAAAATATGTTCGCCCATCGTTCTTGTGCACTAACAGCTGAAAATGTACTATCTGGAAAAAACCATCTGTCTTTTGAATAAAATAAATGTGTTATCCTAAAAGTACAGCAATATACAGAAGCGACAGCAATATTCCAATAGTTACATGTTGGACATTGTCGAATTATGTTAAATAAAAGTCAGCTATAGTTCCATACCATAATGTCACATTATAAAAGTAGTGTTTATTTATTATAGTGTCAGCCTTATTGGAAGGGCCAGTCATTACTGACTTTTGAGCCACATTTTTTATGAATATCAGTACTTCACGAACACTATTATTGTAGGTGTAGGCCAGGCGTCAGGCTGATAGGCAATCGGGAACCAGTATTTAACTAGTTGGCTGGTCACCAACCGGCCATATCAGAATGAACCACTGATGATGTTCGAACCTTCGATCTCGCCACCTCGTAGGCAGACGCCGAAACCACTAGGCCACGGAGACGGTATATGACATTGGTAATAACTTATTTGGAATGCAGAAATATACATACATGTACTAATAATATTAATTATGTATGCCACATGGGTCTGAGACCTTCTGGATTTAAAAAAATAAAACATTGAAACTTTAATATCCTTTTGCCCTGCATGACGGATAATATCGGCATTGCATATTACATTAGTGCAATAACTATGCATATGAACACGGCATGTATTGATACGCTCTGTAAACAGAATAAAGCAACCAACATGGCGTCGCAATTCTGATGTCAATGAAAATCAGCATCAAGCTATAAACAATATAATACATGCACGATGGGCTATTAACACAACTGTAACAAATACAGCTCTTATCGTTGACTTCTTCAACAGCCATGTCCAACACAGGAACAATTACAATGTCGAACTTGTTAAAAGTTATACAAATAGTCAGTATTAAAGCGTTACACAGTTTGACCGACTTGGTAAATATTACTTGTTGCGAAGTTATAGTAAAGTACTTGTTGTGACGTCATAGATTCGCGTGCTCCATTTCGTAAAATTTACATAATATGGAATAGATCTCAAGATTAAAATATGGAGTGCTCCCTTCACGGTATCCAATTCCATATAAATGTACTAAATATTAAAAACTCGTAGCATAATTCGACAATTGCTCAGTGTTGGAAACTCTAGTACTGCGGGTCACATAGCTTGACCGAATAACATTTCTATCCCCTCAACTGGACGTATTAAGGTCCTAAACCGTAGAACTCATGTGGCAGTTCCATACCATAATGCCACATTATAAAAGTAGTGTTTGTTTATTATAGTGTCAGCCCTATTGGAAGGGCCAGCCATTACTGACTTTTGAGCCACATTTTTATGAACATCTGTTCTTCCCGAAGCCTATTATTGTAGGTGTAGGCCAGACAGCAGGATGATAGACAATCGATAACCATTATTTAACTAGTTGGCGGGTCACCAATCGGCCATATCAGAATGAACCACTGACGATGTTCGAACCTTCGACCTCCCCACGTCGTAGGCGGACGCCGAAAACACTAGGCCACGAAGACGGTATATGACATTGATAATAACTTAATTGGAATGCAGAAATATACATACTAATAATATAAATGATGGGCTATACAATATACTATAGAAATTAACCCAAGTTCTTATTTATAAAAAGGTCACCTATCGTACTTACACATACAGTTGTTATTTATGTAGCATGGTCGACAATGACACGTTCCATTGCTACATAGGGCGTCGGCGTCCAGGCACTCTCTATCTTCAACGCAACTCTCATTGATAGGCACTTCTGGGAAAATATATTGTATAGCACTACATTATGGCTATTATCAAATATATAGAAAAATCATATGTGTTAACAATATATATATTTATTTTCAATATATATATTGTTTTTTTTTTAAATATTTGCTATCAATTTGTTCCGATGTATGTTGTACTAATATAAGTAAGTCTTTCAAGAAACATATTGTTTTTATTGAATAGGAAAATGACGGGATACGCCTAAGAGGATACTAAATGAACAAGAAGAATTGAATACAAATTAGTAGTGGAGAAAGACCCAGGATGCCTGAGTAGTATATTAGGCATGCACGAGCACCCATGTAGAACAACCACATGTACAAGTTATAACGGTATATATTAGGGATGTCATGTATGATCGAGTATTCGAGTACTCGAGTACTCGATCGAACGTCCGAGTATCGAATACTTTTCAGATAATCGAGTACTCGGTTAAAAAAAATCAACACATCTTTATTTTGCGCAAATACGGAGTTGCTTGTGAACAAATCGTGATCAGTGGGATTAGAGAAACTTCCGCTGTACCAAACAATGCAATATACAGCGTGTCATGGTGATTAACAATACCTGTATATCACACAGAGCCGGCCACAGTGACCGAATAATTAAGGTGTTGATTCAATTTAATTTGGAAGCGTAAGTTTGATGCAAATTGTTTTATCATTGTCGTCACTACTGAGGCGGGTCGTCCGATTGTCTGTCGTGTGAATGACATCTGTTGTCTGGTGGTCGGAACTTGTGTTGATGTTATAATTGACACTTAATTGATTACTCAATTTAGAACTTTAAGCAGCTACCCATGGCAGGGCAATACCGAAATAGTTGTTAAATAATAAATATCGTAACTTTTGCCATTAATGTTAGCTCGCCCATATGGTTCGCCGGCGGCGAGGGTAAATAAGCTCAATCATCATCAGCCATTAACGTTAATGCTGTTAAACTGTGAAGAGATCTTTAGAATATAATAGTAGTATAGTAATGTAAGTGAATTGTGAGAATGCCTCCACCTAAATATGTGGTATGGAAGTACTTTGAAAGACTTGACAAGACTGTTTCTTGCAAGTTGTACGATGCCAGTCTGACATTTACTGGTGGCACTACCAACCTGCATAATCATCTGAGGCTGAAGCATCCAGCAGAAGGCCTCACCTCTGATTGACGAGACAAGAAGCATAATCCACGGTAACGGTAACCGAGTACTCGATCGAATACCTTTCCGAGTACTCGAGTACCCAAATCACTACTCGTTGACATCCCTAGTAAATATACTTAGATGACAGTCTGTACTCACTTAGAATACAGTCACCCCATGGACTTTATTACCACTATCATCGTATTAGTCAACTTTGTATACACATTTAGATGTATTGGTATCACACGAGCACATACATATACAAGTTATAACGGTAAATATACTTAGATGACAGTCTGTACTCACTTAGAATACAGTCACCCCATGGACTTTATTACCACTATCATCGTATTAGTCAACTTTATATACACATTTAGATGTATTGGTATCACACGAGCACATACATATACAAGTTATAACGGTAAATACACTTAGATGACAGTCTGTACTCACTTAGAATACAGTCACCCCATGGACTTTATTACCACTATCATCGTATTAGTCAACTTTGTATACACATTTAGATGTATTGGTATCACACGAGCACATACATATACAAGTTATAACGGTAAATACATTTAGATGTATTGGTATCACACGAGCACATACATATACAAGTTATAACGGTAAATACATTTAGATGTATTTGTATCACACGAGCATAATATACAAGTTATAACGGTAAATACATTTAGATGTATTGGTATCACACGAGCATAATATACAAGTTATAACGGTAAATACATTTAGATGTATTGGTATCACACGAGCATATACATATACAAGTTATAACGGTAAATACATTTAGATGTATTTGTATCACACGAGCATAATATACAAGTTATAACGGTAAATACATTTAGATGTATTGGTATCACACGAGCATAATATACAAGTTATAACGGTAAATACATTTAGATGTATTGGTATCACACGAGCATATACATATACAAGTTATAACGGTAAATACATTTAGATGTATTTGTATCACACGAGCATAATATACAAGTTATAACGGTAAATACATTTAGATGTATTGGTATCACACGAGCATAATATACAAGTTATAACGGTAAATACATTTAGATGTATTGGTATCACACGAGCATATACATATACAAGTTATAACGGTAAATACATTTAGATGTATTGGTATCACACGAGCATAATATACAAGTTATAACGGTAAATACATTTAGATGTATTGGTATCACACGAGCATATATATACAAGTTATAACGGTAAATACATTTAGATGTATTGGTATCACACGAGCATATACATATACAAGTTATAACGGTAAATACATTTAGATGTATTGGTATCACACGAGCATATACATATACAAGTTATAACGGTAAATACATTTAGATGTATTGGTATCACACGAGCATATACATATACAAGTTATAACGGTAAATACATTTAGATGTATTGGTATCACACGAGCATATACATATACAAGTTATAACGGTAAATACATTTAGATGTATTGGTATCACACGAGCATATACATATACAAGTTATAACGGTAAATACATTTAGATGTATTGGTATCACACGAGCATATACATATACAAGTTATAACGGTAATTACATTTAGATGTATTGGTATCACACGAGCATATACATATACAAGTTATAACGGTAAATACATTTAGATGTATTGGTATCACACGAGCATATACATATATACAAGTATATAACGGTAAATACATTTAGATGTATTGGTATCACACGAGCATATACATATACAAGTTATAACGGTAAATACATTTAGATGCATTGGTATCACACGAGCATATACATATACAAGTTATAACGGTAAATACATTTAGATGTATTGGTATCACACGAGCATATAATATACAAGTTATAACGGTAAATACATTTGATGTATTGGTATCACACGAGCATATACATATACAAGTTATAACGGTAAATACATTTAGATGTATTGGTATCACACGAGCATATACATATACAAGTTATAACGGTAAATACATTTAGATGTATTGGTATCACACGAGCATATACATATCAAGTTATAACGGTAAATACATTTAGATGTATTGGTATCACACGAGCATATACATATACAAGTTATAACGGTAAATACATTTAGATGTATTGGTATCACACGAGCATATACATATACAAGTTATAACGGTAAATACATTTAGATGTATTGGTATCACACGAGCACATACATATACAAGTTATAACTGTACATATACTTAAATGACGGGCTGCACTCACTGGGAATACAATCACCCCCAGGGACATCGTCACCATTATCATCGTAGTAGCCATCTTTGCATATCTATTTAGATGTAATGGTATCACACGAGCATATACATATACAAGTTATAACGGTATATACAAGTTATAACGGTAAATACACTTAGATGACTGGCTGCACTCACTTGGAAGACAGTCGCCCCCAGGGACATCATCACCATTATCATCGTAGTAGCCATCTTTGCATACACATTGAAATGTATTTTGATCACACACAGTATCATTGGCACATTGAGAATGGGCGTCGCAAGCATCGCCGAGTGGACGATCTGTGAGTAGAATAGTAGATAAAGTACTCATTTCATCTGCGATTATAGATATTACATATATCTTGATTTCGTAATAAGAGAATTCTGGCCCATTAACAAAGCGCATAACAAAATATTACAAAATGAAGCATGTATGGTAATACATGTATAGCGATGACGACTAATACTTATATATGAGCATGGCGTATCCAACAACAACAATAACTGTACAATAACAACAACAGCAAAACAACAACTGTCTGAGTAGCAGTGGCTGTCGTATTAGCGGCTGAAGACTTCAAACTAGTTGATGTGTATAAAAATATACATGTTATGATAGCAATTACTGCTTTAAATTCCTATGTTATTAATGTAAGCTTTCAGAATATTAATCTATATAATAAAATAGTTCTAATTGTGTATTAATAATGTATGTATTATTTACTTAGTACATTCTTAATAATTACACGAACAATGCTTGGTGTGCTATTTATTTTAAAGCGACACTACATCAGTTCCTATTATATAGTAATTTCCCCCCCAAATATATGCCAAAAAATCGGGGTATTACAACTAATAAACAAACGTCGTATACGCGGATTGTTGACATAGCAAAATAATGTAGACATGGTCAACATCCATGCGCAATGCAACGTGTGTGTCATGAATAACATGATTTATGGTACAGATTCAAGGTTGTATCGCACACGTGTACCAATGCATATTTATTTGTAAACTAATCTTAGTTAAAATTAATTATCTCTAAACGACAGTACCACGTGTTTAGTAGTGAGGAGAGCGTAAATGACCGTTATATGAAATCCTACTTACAGTTTTGACAGTTTGTAGACCACAAAAACATTGTTTATTGATTCATTTATAAAAAAATAATAACAAGAGCATAGTGGACCTTTAAAGTAAGTCAACATGTCATGCATATAAATATTTACTTTATTGTTACATACTTAATTAGATATATTGATATAGTGATTGGTTATCGACATATTTGTGTGCATGCATGCCACATGGGTCGGAGACATTCTGGATTAAAAACAATAAAACATGGAAACTTTAATATCATTTTGCCCTGCATGACGGGTAATATCGGCATTGCATATTACACCAGTGTAATAACTATGCATATGTACACGGTATGTATTCGTACTCTTTGTAAACAAAATAAAGCAACCAACATGGCGTCGCAATTCTGATGTCATTGATAATCATCATCAAGCTGTAAACAATATAAATCATGCACGATGGGCTATTAACACAACTGTAGCAAATACTGCTCTATCTACCTCAGGATAAGTTCTACAGCTAGATATATTCCATCAAGGAGTACACAATTAAATTGAGTATTATCCCATATGAAAACAATATATAAAACATTAAAAGGTCTAAGTAAAACAAATTAATACGAGAGTGATTAATATAAGTTGTTAGAACTTGCTTCGCAATCGTTTAAAAAAATTAATACAGTTTAAAATTCTCAGAAAATACTTACCAGGTTTTAGAATACATTCTCCCTTAAAACAAATCTGGGGAAAAAAGAAAAATAGAGTTATTAATCAGAATGTGTGTGTACTGCTTAGTTTATTTTCTAACATATTCTTCACTGGCTGAGTAGTTTTCGTTACTGACTGATAATCACGTGTCCCAAACTGATGATTTTTATATTCATTTCCTGGCTGATCTCCCAATGACATGCACCTCGCGGGCGGGGTACACACTCAAACAGCAACGTAAGATTCCGGAATCAACTTTTGTAGAACTTGCAAAATAATGTGGCACACAATTCATCACCACTGGGTTGCTGACGTGGCCATATCCTGGGGCGACCTAGGATGTCTGATTCAGTGAATGATGAATGAGCCTTTGGTATGAGAAACATTAGTCAGTTACTGCCCCTGAATACTCCTAATAGTATATTGGTCCTCTTAATTGGTTTCCTCCTGATTGTATCGTTGTTTCCTTTGCACCACATGTTTCCCATTCGCATCCGTATTTTCGTCTTATAATTATGAAATTGTTAAATCTCGACAGATATCCTTTAGCATATCCAATGGATACCTTACAATAAAAATTGGTTCAATTAATTAACACGATTTTGATAAAATTACATTTATCCTAACGGCAACATCTGTTTAGACGACAACAGTAAAAACAAAGGATTCCAACTAAAAGGACCAATATACATTTAGGGATAATTTTGATTTAACCATATTTTATTGAATAGTAGTACATTCGACAATACAATATTACATACGAGCATGAATCAGATGTGAAATAAGTTAACAGATTATAAGGCACATATATACATTTGTGTAACATAGCAAAAGGGTCGGGCCCAGAGTTATAACCATCATTAGAAAACGGCCCTTCCCACATTTAGGGAAAATCTGACTTTATCCATCAAGGGAGGTAATAGAAAAACCAGTAATGTCTCTCATTGGGGTGCAGTTATTGGGAAAGAGGACAGTGGTTTGTGCAGACTAGTACATTTCATTGAAAGAGTCAAAAACTAACACGACATATAATCATACTTGTAAAATGCATTATGTACATCTTCGTTATGTAAAAAGCTACTTACATTCTGTAGTTTCAAATCATTTCTATGTGGAGGGCCAATCACTAATGTTTTCAGAACTTGTGACTCAACCCATTTGCTAATTATTGATTTCAATATGATTATTATTGTTACATACGTGTGTATATGTGTATAGAGCAATATAATATAGTAGTGGTAACATGGGTGTTTAACCCTTTCCCACATAGAGGCATCTCTTGACACCATTACCAATACGGCATACATTAACATTATAGTAGTCAAACCAATGTTCATACTAAAGGCCAGAATCTCATGTAGTCCCAGTAATATCTATGGAGGTGGGATAGGTATGGTGACTACTTATCCACTGCATGATAGCTAAATAGCTGTCGTTTGTATGGAGATATAATAGCATATTAAGCTAAATCTCTATGAAGTCCCAGTAATATATATGGGGGGGTGGGATAGATATGGCGACTACTTATCCACTGCATGGTAGGTAAATGGCTGTCGTTTGTATGGAGATATAATAGTATATTAACCTAAATATCAATGAAGGAAAGGGTTAAGAGACATTAGTACAGTCCAAATGTTTGTTTCTTTATGTTTGGGGCTTAACTTCGCACAAATAGCTTAGTTAACATGGCGACTCCCAAGCTAGTATTGCTGAAGGAAGACCGCTCGTGCCACCCCGAGAAGTATTTCAGACACGGACGTGTACCCGGGTAGAACAAGCGACCTTCAGCAAGTCTGTAACACAATAAAGTGACCAGATTGACTACTGTGTAGTCGGGGCCTCATTGTCAATGGATTTGCGTACATTATGTCGTACCATTGTACAGTTTAGTAGGTAAATTTATACTAATTGGGGAATAACGTGTATCTTTAGCGAAGGTACATTGTCATAATATTATACATTACTTATTAGGGTAATTCCCGTTTAATTGATATAAATCAAACTAGTATTATGCGACTTGGATTTATCTCATCACTAAACACTGTTCCCTTTATCAGTAAAATTACTCTGCAAGGCCTTGTACTAAACATTCTGTGAATGTTTAAATCAGCTCATAAACGCATAGAAAAAACAATGCGTGTGTTCACCAAAACTGTATAATTGGCGAGGAAGTACACACAGTAATGCAGTTTCTCTCCAGGTACATATGAAGTGGAGACGTATAACGTTTCAAACGGCCAATTGGGGTATGTTTGCATTTATTATTCGTTTCGTAGACATTGTAATCAAAGTATAAAGATATTTGGAATGTTGAACTGTCCGAAACTTACGAGTCTGTTTATATTTATTGATCATGGTATTAGAATACAAAACATGACGGATTAAATAAAGGCACACGGGTGTGGCCACAAGTTCTAGCAACATTAGTTACGGTCTTCCAGATAAGTTTGTTCAAATAATTAGATTTTCTAAGAGAATGGTAATATATATAGTTCCCTACCTGATGTCCATTTTTAACTTACAATCATATTACTTCCCTAGGGTAGTCCTTGCACACTGGTTGTACTATAGAATAGGAAGTCGTGAGGTTACCAATGGTATCGCTATAGCTTCAGGAGTGAGAGGTCAGGGATAGCGCGCGCCTTGGCCCAGTTGTAGCCGTTGCGATAAAGCACTTAAATTCCACATTGCCTCTTCTCGTAACCTCATGACAATGTATTCCATCAGGAATTGATGTCTCGAGAGTGGTTAATATACTGTAAAATCATCGTAATCGAGCTAAAATAAATGTGTAGAAACTACATACCTTCCCTCTACCACAAGGCGTTCCTGATAAGACTCGTACTGTGCAGACGCAAGACCCATCTCTGGTGCACCATATATACCTTGAACACATGAATGCCGGGAAGAGCTGGAAACAAACGTGATCATTCTATGATGACTACCGACATGTCTTCAAACACTATAGTGATTCTTCAGATTGTTCACCTATTCATGGTATGAAAACTGTTGATTTTTAAAAAGGTTATTTAGCGTCGCTACCGGTTGCCCTTATGAGCGACATGTAGATTACCTAGCAATACCTTTCCTTGGGAGGCTCGAGCAGTTAACAAGTAAGTCACCAACCGTCAGATTGGATATGTTATTTTCTTGGACTTCTTTTTAACAACCTCAAATATTTACACATTAATATTATCAATAGTGTATCGTAAACTTTAGACATTGTTTAGCATATATCGTGATTAGGATTCACGTATTTTCAGTGTTAAATATATTATACTCCGGCCTATTATATAACAACCAATTGTTAGGGAGTAGAACTATATAAGTTTTCTTTCGTTCTAATCCCTTTCAGTCTATTGCTATTAATTTATATGTAAAATGTTCATTCTGTTATGTACTTGTAAAATACTGAAATAAATAATGTTTAAACTGTAAGAAACTGTCAACGTGTTCATATAGGGTGTTCATACGGCTTGAGTTACGACCATCCAGTGGTAACACGCTGGACTGGTAATCCAGGGATCGCATGTTCGATCCCCCGTCTGACCCTAATAAAATTAACAGTTTTCAGATGGCACGTTAATCCGAGGTCTCGTGTCGGTGCTTTACACCGTGCACGTACAAGAACCAGAGGAGACTCTGGAATAGGTCTCTGTCGGTATTATTGCACTATCCTCGAACATCTAAAATGAATAATCTCTTCAGGAGGCGTCGTTCATATGGGCAACCGGTAGCGACGATAAATAAACGTAAAACACACACAGAAAGTCATGACAACCACTGATAGTTTACAGTTGCTGTGGCCGTCTGATTAGAGCAGTGGTTAGCACCCTCGCTTCTCACCAATGCAATCCGGGTTTGATCATACTTATACCGGGAAGTATGTGAGATGGTACAGTGGTCGACAGATCGGACAGGTGGGTTTTCTCCGGTTTCCTCCCACACGAATGGCCACATTTACGCTTTCAGCCGCGCCAACGAAAGTGATTAATATAAGTTGTTAACACTTGCTTCGCAATCGTTGTAAAATAAATACATTTTAAACTATGTTCCTTTGCCACTCGACAACGAATGAGGAATACATCATGTAGTGTTTTTTATTATAGTGATTGAAAGGGCCAGTCATTATGTATTGACTTATTACACACCCATTTTATGAACATTTGTTCAATACTTCCCGAATCCAATCCATGTATACCAGGCGCCAGGCTGATAGGTAATCAGTAACCATTATGTATCTATATATAGCAGCTAACCAACCTGCCATATCAGAAAGAACCCCTGACGAGGTTCGAACATTCGACCTCTCGCTCCGTAGGCGGACGCCTTAACCACTAGGCAACGGAGACATTCCATTCAGAGTTAACCTTTATAGGAACGTTATATGTTATATTTCGGGTTTTACGCCTGCATCAGCACATTTTTGGGCTATATAGCCGGCGGGCAGTTTACCTAACAACACCTTTCCTGGGCAGGCTCCAGCGTTTAACCAGTACTTGGGTGCACCAACCTCCGTAAGAAATTGCCAACTTTTTCATATAAATGAGATTATAGGAACGTAACTCACTCACTATTTATCAATACTCCAACATATGTTCCATTTAATGAGAGACTTCAATTACAGACGCTATACTATTAATTTTGTTATCAAATGGTATTCATCCGCGAGCGTCATTTCATTGCAAATCGGAACCGCACAACCTCTTAACGTTAATGTGAACATCCGTATTAAGAGAATAGTGACGGAGAAAATGCCGCATTCCACTGTTTGAAAAACAGTGAAATTTCAAACTGTGAATGATAGGATTGTATTTAACTGGGAAAACTCAAATAAATGCACAAACAAACAAGTTGCGCATATAATGCTACACAAGATACATCAATACATTATTGTGTTTATGCTACATACATTACCACCCCCTGTCGGGTCACACTGTGTGGAATTCTCTCCCCACTTGTCCTTGCACTGTTGGTCGGCAGAAAATTCACTTCCGACCAATGGCGTAGCGTCCCATGTTGTCCAGGTTGTCATGTTAAAGTTATGTGTCTTTAAACACTGACTGTTCTCATCATTCAACCTGGAATTATTTTAGACATTATAAAGTAGTTCCTGCAATTATATTAGACATTATAAAGTAGTTCCTGCAATTATATTAGACATTATAAAGTAGTTCCTGCAATTATATTAGACATTATAAAGTAGTTCCTGCAATTATATTAGACATTATAAAGTAGTTCCTGCAATTATATTAGACATTATAAAGTTGTTCCTGCTATTATATTAGACATTATAAAGTAGTTCCTGCAATTATATTAGACATTATAAAGTAGTTCCTGCAATTATATTAGACATTATAAAGTAGTTCCTGCTATTATATTAGACATTATAAAGTAGTTCCTTCTATTATATTAGACATTATAAAGTAGTTCCTGCTATTATATTAGACATTATAAAGTAGTTCCTGCAATTATATTAGACATTATAAAGTAGTTCCTGCTATTATATTAGACATTATAAAGTAGTTCCTGCAATTATATTAGACATTATAAAGTAGTTCCTGCAATTATATTAGACATTATAAAGTAGTTCCTGCAATTATATTAGACATTATAAAGTAATTCCTGCTATTATATTAGACATCATAAAGTAGTTCCTGCAATTATATTAGACATTATAAAGTAGTTCCTGCTATTATATTAGACATCATAAAGTAGTTCCTGCTATTATATTAGACATTATAAAGTAGTTCCTGCAATTATATTAGACATTATAAAGTAATTCCTGCTATTATATTAGACATCATAAAGTAGTTCCTGCAATTATATTAGACATTATAAAGTAGTTCCTGCAATTATATTAGACATTATAAAGTAATTCCTGCTATTATATTAGACATCATAAAGTAGTTCCTGCTATTATATTAGACATTATAAAGTAGTTCCTGCTAAGTCTCTTTATACGTTATTCTTCAGTCTGTTATGTTATATTTCGGGTTTTACGACTGCATCAGCACCATGTTGGGCTATATCGCCGGCGGGCAGTTTATCTAACAACACCTATCCTGGGCAGGCTCCAGCGGTTAACCAGCACTTGGGTGCACCAACCTCCGTAACAAACTGCCAACGTTTTCATATAAAGAGACACGGTCTGAGCGGGGCTCGAACCCGTGACCATCAGTGACGATAGGTTACAGTGGTATACAAGTCAGCGACCTTAACCACTCGACCACGGAGGCGGATTTTTCTTCTGTTGGAAAAATAATATTATAATTCAACGTCACTCTTATACAGTATCATTTCGAATTTTTGAACATGAATATGAATGCTTGACGTATCCTCATACATGTATGTACATTAATCACTTACTTGTTGACGTATGCGCATATAGAGTCAACTGTGCAGTCGGACATGTACCAGCTACGTCCCCAATAACCAGGATTAGTTGATACTTTGCTCATGTGTGCATCCATTACAAATGGCGCTGTAGGATTGCATGAGCTGTGTTCGCTGTCTTCAACATCCATTCTTCAATCAATACAACAAACAGTGAGTATACAGCTACATATGCCATGTTGTATTATATAAACGTTGTGGTACAAACAGTGAGTATACAGCTACATATGCCATGTTGTATTATATAAACGTTGAGATACAAACAGTGAGCATACAGCTACATATGCCATGTTGTATTATATAAACGTTGATATACAAACAGCGAGTATACAGCTACATATGCCATGTTGTATTATATAAACGTTGATATACAAACAGCGAGTATACAGCTACATATGCCATGTTGTATTATATAAACGTTGTGGTACAAACAGTGAGTATACAGCTACATATGCCATGATGTATAATATAAACGTTGATATACAAACAGTGAGTATACAGCTACATATGCCATGTTGTATTATATAAACGTTGATATACAAACAGCGAGTATACAGCTACATATGCCATGTTGTATTATATAAACGTTGTGGTACAAACAGTGAGTATACAGCTACATATGCCATGATGTATAATATAAACGTTGATATACAAACAGTGAGTATACAGCTACATATGCCATGTTGTATTATATAAACGTTGATATACAAACAGTGAGTATACAGCTACATATGCCATGTTGTATTATATAAACGTTGTGGTACAAACAGTGAGTATACAGCTACATATGCCATGTTGTATTATATAAACGTTGAGGTACAAACAGTGAGTATACAGCTATATATGCCATGTTGTATTATATAAACGTTGATATACAAACAGTGAGTATACAGCTATATATGCCATGTTGTATTATATAAACGTTGAGATACAAACAGTGAGTATACAGCTACATATGCCATGTTGTATAATATAACCGTTGAGATACACATACAATTCCTATCTGAAGGATTGGATAGGAAGGTCAGTGGTAATACACGGGTACATGTTACAAACGCTATGACCTTCACTTATATAACGTCATTCAGTAAATAACGTGTAGATAACACGAACCCGTTTATTTCACAATATTGTACAATTCAAAGTAGCCACTCATATGTCATAATAGGGATTACATAAACCGATTATTAAGACGCACCCCCTCTAATCATTAACGATATAGTAAACATTGCGCAATCCAAAATGGCCACTACTATGTCAACTATAAGACACGCCCAATATTTCCGTATATGGAATAGGCGTGGACTATTATGCAAAGTGGGCCAAACCGGCGGATATACTACTTGTGAGATGACACGGTGTACACCATATCGAACAGTTGGGTTTTCTCCGGGTACTCCGTTTCCTCACAAACGAATGGCCACCTTTACGATAGAGTGATCAATATAAGTTGTTAGATATATTAAAACAATAGTAAGTCAGATATATATTATTTCTATAGTCAGAGTGGCGGTGTCGTAATCTTACATGTGAGGAAGCTATTCCAGCTGGCTTATGGAATGTCGGCGGTTCTACTAGGATGTCGATAGGTGCCTAAATACTGCTCGGGGAGGCACCATGCCTCTTCCTACGCCAATAATAGCTGGAGGGTGATAGTCATTTGACCTAAGCTGTTGGTGCGACCGTTATAAACGAAAACACATTCAATTATAAATGAAATAAACGTACGAATGCAAAATGGCGTGTGCCACTTGAATATCCACGCCGTCTCCGTTAGCTTCATGGATGGCAGTTCGGTAGTAATGAGTAACACATATTGAAGGTTTCCATGCGATAGCTGAATTATAGGGAAACACATTTGTTGACAAATTCAGAAAACCTTTTTCTGGACAAATGGGAATTTATATGATAAGAATTACTGCTATGTACAGTATATAGGTATTGAAAATGTTACAAGCTTTCACTGGTGTGCGCATAGAAATACAGGCTTGAGCTGGGATCCAGAAATGGCCAGGTCAATCAATTTACTTGGGTTGAAAATCTGCAACAATAATTGGTTCCCATATGATTCGCGGATGTTTCAGCAGGGATGTTGTATATACTATTATTATGTTGGACAGGGTTTTATGTTAATGTCAATATGTTTGCATATCATTACTAAAGTATGCACTTTATAGTTTATATACATTCACTCAATACACTATCCGATTGTGTATTATGTGTATTAATACATACGTATATGTAGTAGTTTATCTTGTTAGGCTTCGGGTCAAGATCAACAACTACAACACAATTGTATGCAATACTAAGTACCATTCTTAACTGCTTGTTTCGTAGAGACCTCCGTGGCCCAGTGGTTAAGGTCGCTGATTAGAAATAACTTGCACGTCACAGCCGTAGAAATTGAGGCCGAGTAGTATCTTGGATCTGTACGGTGAGGTTGATGTCGGATCTAATATTGATACATACTGCTTTATTAGGGTTAGGGTTAGGGTTAGGGTTATACAAATGTCGGTGATCACTCGATGAAATAAAACCCCATTGTGGCGTCCGTGGTCCAGTGGTAGAGCGTCGGATTTGGAATCGAACGGTCCCGGGTTCGATACTCGGTCAGGCCACGTATGTAGTGTCATTGAGCAAGGCAACTCACACACGTTGCTTAGTACTGGTTACTCGCTTAGGTCGGCTAAGCCTGCCCCCCAGGAAAACATGTCTAAGTCCCCGCGAGGGGTTTGACATTAAAGGAACATACATACATACATACATACATACATACATACATACACCAATAAACACAAATACAAATGTAACATCTATATATTTGACTGGTATTTTCAACGCAAGCGTGCACGGACTTAAAACATAATATTAAAAAAAACATATCTTACTTCTATAGTAGTCGTACCAGGTGTTTCCTTCCAGATATGCAATGTTGCATCTGTAAAATAGAAATCATGTCTGATTAGCACAGTGGTTAGCGCGCTCGCTTCTCACCAACGCAACCTGAGTTCGATCCTCGGACCGGGAAGTATGTGAGATGGTACGGTGGCAGCCAAATCGGACAGGTGAGTTTTCTGCGGGTACTCCGGTTTCCTCCCACACGAATGACCACATTTACGCTTTCATCCAACAATAGTGATTAATATAAGTTGTTAAAACTTGCTTCGCAATCTTTGTGAAATAAATAAAGTTTAAAACATGTATGACGACACTGCTTCTCATATTCGTGCCCTACGTCTATGCCGCTCTCACCCAGTATGTATTCGAACGCAATGGATGCCGTGCGTACTTGTAGTTTGCCTTGGTTGGAATAGATATCGGGCCTTACATGAGTTGTGTGTGTTGTTTATGTATCATCGCTACCGGTTGCCCATATGAGCGACGCCTCCTGAAGAGATTAGTCATTTTGATTGTGGAGGATAGTGGAACGATACAGACAAAGACCTATTCCAGAGTCCCCTATGGGTCTTTTACGTGCATTGTGTAGAGCACCGACAAGAGACCTTGGTTTAATGTCCCATCTGAAAGACTGTTAATTTTATTAGGGTCAGACGGGGGATAGAACCTGCGTTCATAGGCGAGTGGTTTAGGTCGAGGACTTCAAATAACTTGACTTTCACGGCTGTAGGTTCTAATGTCACTTGGTTTAAACATATTTATCCGTCATAATATACACACTATACATATACATAATTTACACAAATATATTTACAATGACTAGTGGATTGAATTGGAAGCTATAATAGCTTATCTCCACGATTTCGTTTGTGGTATCGAATTATTTGATGCGAAAAGGCTCTCCAGGTGGCTTGTGGAATGTCGGCGGTTCTACCCGTGTGGAAGGTCGGCGGTTCTACCCGTGTGCTTAGTATTACCTCAGTAATTTATTAAGAGTGACAATAAATATTTTCAATATTGGTATTTTCAGTCCGCCTCCGTGGTCGAGTGGTTAAGGTCGCTGACTTGTATACCACTGTAACCTATCATCACTGATGGTCACGGGTTCGAGCCCCGCTCAGACCGTGTCTCATTTATATGAAAAAGTTGGCAGATTCTTACGGAGGTTGGTGCACCCAAGTACTGGTTAACCGCTGGAGCATGCCCAGGAAAGGTGTTGTTAGGTAAACTGCCCGCCGGCGATATAGCCCAAAATGGTGCTGATGCAGGCGTAAAACCCGAAACATAACAATAACATAATGGTATTTTCAGAAATATTATCAAATGAGACTCACTTTGTGAAACACATCAGTAGGTCCCAGTCGTCCTTATTGGGCATTGCCATTTGAACATCACTGCACCTCTTTAATCCTGAAACGCCTTTCACGAATTCACTTGTCGTACCATCATTAAAGGTGTAGGAGAACTTTAAGCCATCCGTCCAAGAAGATGTCTTTAAAAACACAAATCCGAAAACCAAATAATTGTTTAGTTTAATGGCATTCAAATTCAATATTTGATGATGTAATTACAATGCCAATTACAATTACAATAAAATAGTCAACAACGCCTAAGAATATGACTCATGCACGAAGAAGTAATCACACGACTCGTTTTTGGATAATATAATTTTTTTTGGCGTATTGTGAAATTCAATAATAAAAAAATGTTCCTACATATACAGCAATACTGAACTATGTTGTGCATATACTGTACTATCTAACCAAGCATACATTATAAGCGGAATGGTACAGATGGATACGTAGTCCAGTGGTTAACACGATGCACTATCTAACCAAGCAGACATTATAGGCGGACTGGTACAGATGGATACGTAGTCCAGTGGTTAACACGATGCACTATCTAACCAAGCAGACATTATAGGCGGACTGGTACAGATGGATACGTAGTCCAGTGGTTAACACGATGCACTATCTAACCAAGCAGACATTATAGGCGGAATGGTACAGATGGATACGTAGTCCAGTGGTTAACACGATGCACTATCTAACCAAGCAGACATTATAGGCGGACTGGTACAGATGGATACGTAGTCCAGTGGTTAACACGATGCACTATCTAACCAAGCAGACATTATAGGCGGACTGGTACAGATGGATACGTAGTCCAGTGGTTAACACGATGCACTATCTAACCAAGCAGACATTATAGGCGGAATGGTACAGATGGATACGTAGTCCAGTGGTTAACACGATGCACTATCTAACCAAGCAGACATTATAGGCGGAATGGTACAGATGGATACGTAGTCCAGTGGTTAACACGATACACTGGGAAACCAGGGCTCGCAGGTTCGATCATCCCGATTGTGATTGTGTTCATGTATACATACAACACAACATATGATTAAACTAAGCACAACAGCGAACTACCTATTCTGAGTCCCCATCCAATCAGTGTTCAGTTGTTATACAAGGGGCGTGATATAACATCCCTTGGTATGTCCAGAGGTAGAAGGAAACCCGGTGTCGGACGCCCACGCTGGATACACAATGATGTACATTGTTACACCTGGTCTAAACAATGTTGATCGGACAGGTGGATTTTCTCCGGGTACTCCGGTTTCCTCCCACACGAATGACCACATATACGCTTTAATCCGAGCAAACGAGAGTGATTAATATAAGTTGTTAAAGCTTGCTTCGCAATCGTTGTAAAATAAATAAAGTTTAAAAAAATGTTGATTAGATCGATATACCTTTGTAATGTCAATAGCAACTAAAATCACTCTTAGACATTTGATATCGCACGATGATCCTTTGGCGTCGAAGTAAGATTGAAAACACTCGAATCGCAAATCAACCTAAAATAAACAGACGAGTACAACACTTGGCATTATTTATTTAAGAATGATATATTTCCAAATAAAGTTTGCAGGTGTAAAAGGTTCCACGTTTGCCTCTTCTCTCTCCCTCGTGGCGATGGATTCCATCAGGAATTTTTTTGTTTAAACATAATTTATTGCCAAATATATACAGCAAAAGGTTTGGGCCACAAGTGCTATACACGTTATAAAATGGCCCTCCCCAATACAATTCATTTACAGAAATATATTAGGCTACAAAAGTACAATTAAGAAAAAGATATGTTATTTTAAAGAAAAATGCCAGCAGAAGTATTCACGTGAATGTGCTCGTGTGATGCTCGCTCCGGTCCGCGACCTCGAAACCCCCCACGCATAATAAGAAATAGAAATACTATTATTACGCTAATTTGAAAACCTCGCAGTATCATGTATATACTTTTGAACTGAATTAAAAATACTTAGGTTCTGTTCATCTGAGAGTTCTTCTTTACCTTTAAGTAGAGTTCTTACACTAAGTGGATGATATTGACGTGTATATCTGAATAGTGCTATCCTTTGATTTAAAAATAGAGGGCATTTGAAAAAATAATGTTCGGCATCTTCGACGCCACGTTCACACTCACAAATCGGGTTATCTTTTAAGTGATTATTACATAAGTCCGCATTCAAATTACTGCAGCCATTTCTTATGCGTGTTTGGAGAACGGTTAGAGATCTTGAACCTTTGTAGTAATATGAAGGTACTTCATTTTGCTTAAATAATGCACATTTCAGTCGATACTTAAAACTAGATAAAGTAGGTGATGTTCGGATATTCTCTGTTAATGTATTCCATAAATCAACACTTGATGGTACAAAGGAATTCGAGAAGAGAGCTGTTCTTCTTGCCATTACTATGAAATTATCGGCATTTCTTAAATTGTAATTGTTTTCTTCACCAACTACCCTTGGAAAAATTGTTGAAAAATGCTCCGGCAGTAGACCGTTTTTTAGTTTGTACATTATGACTAATTTCTGAAGTTTTCTTCTATCATTTAAGGAGATCCAGCCTATTTCTTCTATCAAGTTATTTATAGAAACTGATCGAGTTAAACCAGTGACAACACGAGCTGCTTCAAATTGTAATTTTTCTAGTCTATTCTTATCGAGTTCAGTACAACTATCCCATACTACTGCAGCATATTCTAACAGTGGCCTCATATAAGATATATAAATTTGATTTAATGTTTTCCTGTTGATTGTAAATTTTAACGCTCGCATTAAATTTAGTACCTTTGATGCCGATTTAAAAATATTGTCTATATGCTCGTGCCATTTACCATTGTTGCTTAAAGTTACACCTAAATGTTTATGGTGTTCAGCAAAGGGTAACTGAATCCCATCAAAAAATAATACTGGATAGTTTTGTTCCCTAGTGGTGCTAAAGAACAGAGCTTCTGTCTTATTGGGATTAAAATTGACCAACCAACGTTTAGACCAATCGGATATTAACCTCAAATCATGATTCAGTATTCCCTCTAGATCTTGAATAGTTGATGTCGTTTGGGCCAATGAGGTGTCGTCAGCAAATAACCTAGTTATACTTAATAAATTGTCCGCTATATCATTAACATAAACGAGAAAAAATAAAGGTCCGAGGATCGATCCTTGTGGTACACCAGAGCTAATAGTTTCACTGTTTGATATGCTGGACCCTACTACTACATTTTGAGTCCTATTTGATAAATAATTTTCTATCCAGCTTAATAACATTCCAGTTATACCATTTTGTTTCAATTTAAATAATAAACCTTTATGCCAAACCCTGTCAAAAGCTTTAGAAATATCACAGAAGATCATGCACATACATTGTTTTGAGTCTAAGGTCTGGCATATTTGATGATAAATTTCTATCAGTTGATAAACACTAGAATGATTAGGTCTGAAGCCGCACTGGTTATAGTATATAAGGTTATTAAAAATCAAATGATTGTGAATATGTTTATAAATAACTCTTTCCATAACCTTACCTACTTACAACTCAAAAGTGAAATTGGTCTATAGTTACTAGGAGTTTCGGCCGGACCCTTTTTAAATAGAGGAATAACATTAGCGTTTTTCCATAATGAGGGAAATACTCCTTCTTGAAATGATCTATTAAAAATAACAGTTAATGGTTTGACAATATAATCCGCTGTTTCCTTTAACATTTTGTAACTGATACCATCATGGCCCTTTTGCTTTGTTAATATCAAGGTTTTTTAAAACATCACACATTTCAATTTCAGGAATGAGGTCTCGAGAGTGATTAATATAAGTTGAAAGAACTTGTTTCACAATCGAGCTAAAATATATTTGCATAAACTAAATAAAGTCTCCAAAATGAGTAACTACAGTCTTCGGCATAAAGACAATTACGTAACATTGGCAAGAAGGACTGATTTCTTTTTCAAAATTATTTATTCCACATGCAACTCATCTATGAACAACTTGGACATAATTCGGCAATATGCTACATTGCATAAAACTAAAGTTAAAGAAACATCTAAATACAGACGGATCTGTAGCCCAGTTGTAACACGCTGGACTGGTAATCCAGGGATCGCAGGTTCGATCCCCCGTCTGACCCTAATAAAATTAACAGTCTTTCAGATGGGACGTTAAACCGAGGTCTCGTGTCGGTGCTTTACACCATGCATGTAAAATAACCAGAGGAGACTCTGGAATGGGTCTCTCTCTGTGTATCATTGCACTATCCTCCACAATCTAAAATGACTAATATCTTCAGGAGGCGTCGCTCATATGGGCAACCGGTAGCGACGATAAATAAACGTAAAACACACACACACATCTAAAAACCACCATTTATTCCCAATCTTTATTAGAGATGAAAATAATTGTACGACAAAATTCAAGATGGAATATCATTGTGTCAAATATATTTGCAGCCGATGCCATAGATACGCCCATGTAACTCTGACATACATATAAGTGGTATGTTTCTATAGAACAATCGGTTATTTTTATCATTTGAACACAGTGAAGTGCGAGTCATTCATTAAATTCGAAAATCGTCGCACAACGATCAGGGGTACTACGGCGTAAGACGAGGTCAACGGTCGAGTTGAATAGGGTACTGGTTGACCGCGTACATGCATATAATTATGTCAGAGCTGTATGGGCGTATCTATGCAATCGGCTGCCTATGATCAAAACGTCTGAAAGATTAGTCTAAAGACATAGTTACAGCTAGCCCTTAAGCTGCCGAATAAATTGGACGGAATGTGCAAGCAACATTGATCCAGATCAGCCGCGGCCTAGCGTCGTGTCTGATCTGGATCTATGTTGTTTGCTATTCAGACAAGTGATTTAGCTCCATTATCCGAATAGCAAACAGCATAGAGCCTGGTCAGACGGCACGTTCAGTCTCCGACACAGTCTGTCTGAAGTTTGGCCAAGATAATTAATGTAAATATAAGTAATGAATATCGGGTCAATAATTTGCATCGGGCTATGAACTACATTGAGAGTGCATACAGTTAGAATTGATGAATTCGGTCCTTACATACTTAACACACCCAATGTAGTTCAAACCCCGACGGAAACAATAAACCCGTGATTTAATCATTAAATAGTGGCTGGAAGAAAGCTGTGCTAATAGATATATATATTTGCGAAGTAGTGGATCAGGTGAAAGGTTGACAACGTGCTTCAGGATTTTCTAGAGTATTGTGGATTTGGATATGTTCCGCTCGGTGAATCCACCTTACACCCACAAGGACGTTCCGCTCTCGTGTACCCACTGTAGATTACACAGCATCTCAGTGAATCCACCTTACACCCACAACGACATGTATGAAATAATTACGTATTTCTTATCTCTGCAAAGTCAACCATATAATACAATATTTCCACATTGCTTACCTCTGCAAATATGCCTGTGTAATATTTCCAAAGTTCTGCCTCCGCTTCAGTTGTATTTCCTCCAAATCGATCGGAGTAACTATAAGTATTAGTAAAATGAGTATTTATATCAGCATATTAATGTATGAACACTATTTCCAGTTTGTTTGTTTTTTCTGGACGAATGGAAATTTATGTGATAAGAATTACTGATATGTATTCGTATTATAGGTATTAAAATTGTCCAATTGTTTCAGTGAGCTAGTTCCAAGCTTTCACTGGTGTTCGCATAGAAATACAGACTTGAGCTGGAATCCGGAAATGACCAGGTCAATCTATTTACGCAGTTGAAATTCTGCAACAATAATATGTTTC
>CM026396.1:43100306-43177566 GCA_014843695.1 Archivesica marissinica
TTACTGGCAGATTCCGCTAACCCCTCGAGCTAGTGAAATTGCAGCGTTCATAACCCCCTGGGGCTTGTTTGAACCATTAACTCTCCCATTTGGTTTAAAAAACGGTGGAGTTACCTTCCAGAGGGCCATAAACGAGATAATCGCTCAATCCCCGACAGAACCCATCCGTGATAGATTTGCCGACGCATATCTGGATGATATTGCTGTTCGATCCAATTTATGGTCACAGCACATAAATCACTTGGATTGGACATTTCATAGACTAGAGGATAGTGGTGTTACTTTGAATCCGAAGAAGTGTAAAATTGGGTCTGGAACAGTCAAGTACTTGGGACATGAATTAGGGTCGGGAAAAATCAAACCAATTTCCAGCAAGGTTGAGTGTATTAGTAATATCTCTCCCCCACAGACCAAGAAACAATTACGAGGATATCTGGGATCAGTAGGATTTTACAGGAAATTCATTCCCCAGTTCGCTGAGATCGCCGCTCCCCTGACTGACTTATTAAAGGGCAAGCGATCAGGGAACATCATAACTCAGTGGAGCGATAAACATCAACTTGCTTTCGAATCCTTAAAGAAAGCTTTAACCAATAAACCCATACTGAAGGCCCCTGACTTTAACCAAGAGTTCGAACTCTATACTGATGCTTCCGATTTGGGAATTTCGGCTGTACTGACTCAGACCGTTGACCAAGTACCACACCCAGTAGCATTTTATTCCCGAAAACTTATTCCACGAGAGAAAAACTACTCTACAATAGAGAAGGAATTATTAGCTATAGTGGCCGGTATCGAACATTTTCGCATATATGTAAGCACAAGCAAAACAATAATTAATTCAGATCATAATCCCCTTGTATGGTTAAGTAGGTCGAAAACGTCCAATCAACGCCTCTTAAGATGGGCACTGTGTCTCTCAGAATTTAATCTGACCATTAAACATATCAAAGGGACTCAAAATGTTCTAGCAGACTTTCTCAGTAGAGTTCAATGACTGTGATGTTTGACTTAGTAAATGTACTTGGTATTATTTCAGTTGTTCAGTAAATAGTTATTGCCTCTATGATTAGAATGTTGGTACCTAGCGAAAGAAATGCTATTTTAGGACATATGATGTATTGATATTATGATTGTTTTCTACTGTATATTCAAAGGAATGAAGATTTGTAAATCGGCCGATAGCGGGCGATGTCAAACTTCTCCCCGGGTAGGGAGGATTGTGCAAAACCCCAATTTGCACGAAATGTTTATTATTGTTATATATAAATAGTAATGTATTATATAAATACATTAAACTGTTTCTATATATGGCCAAATGTTTACCATGTAATATATATATATTTGTTTTATGCATAATCGTCTGCTATTATTTTCGCGCCTAAAATTATCAATCTCGCTTCGCGCGGGAAATGACTTAAGATGTTAGGCCTAATCTCAGTTTATCAAGGCCGTGGTTGCAGGTGTCCAGTTATGTAATACAAAGGCACCGAACTGGTTTGATGGTGTAATATTAGATAACATAACAGATGTTTAGGAATAACAGATGTTTTAGGAATTGTTATATCATATATACACTGATTCAATTATGTATATAAGAAATGGATTTTATTAACATAGATCAGACACACTAGAGCCTAACTCCAGGAGCGAGAAAGGTCGTGATCTCAATCTAGTATATAGAACATATAAACTGTATTTATGATACTTAGATATTATTGACATTATAAGAAATATAACTTATAAAGATTTGTCGAATAATTAAATTGTTCAGCCACAGAAGAAACATAGAGTTTCGGCGAACCATATCGAAGTTGATTAAAAGTTAATCTAATCAGAAACAGTGATTAGATTATAGTGATATTGAGTAATGACGGATTAGAAAGATTGGATGTTAAATATACTGTGTAAGCGCATATTCGGCTCACACAAATGGATTGTTAAATAAGCTTTTAATGATACGATGTATATATATATATAGATCACTGATTATATATATATGGATATTTCTGATGCCAATATAAACAAGATATTATATAGAAGAAATGTAATACTGTGTTGAGTTATCATTAATACATATAATAACGAAGAAACCCCCTAGACAACTCCAGCGAGTCTACAATAGGATAGACCCTGGTAAGAGCCGTAGCAACCGAGACATATTATTACGAGAAGAAAAAGGAGAGTTTGCGACACATGTCATGTTTCTTTTTGAGTGAGGATGGTCACACCTGTTTCGCTGCTTGACATAATTATAAACTTCCATTGGGATTCGAACCTACAACGACGAGGCACAAGTAATGTGTAGTGAATGACCTCAAGCACTCGGCCACGCACACCCATCTTGAAGACATATTCCGAGAATTATAACTGAGTTATCGACATGCTCATGTTCAAATGGTATATTTCTAGATAGTTTATATTTAGTAACAACGTGTACTAGCAACTAACACAATAACGAAACGGTTGGGAAAGATGCAAACCCCCGTACTGGGAAAGATGCAAACCCCCGCACTGGGAAAGATGCAAAGCCCCGCACTGGGAAAGATGCAAACCCCCGCACTGGGAAAGATGCAAACCCCTACACTGGGAAAGATGCAAACCCCCGCACTGGGACAGATGCAAATTTTACACCGATTGCGCAACAAGCTTTAACAACTTATATGAATCACTCTCGTTGGCACAGATAATAGTGTAAATGTGGCCATTCGTGTGGGAGTACCCGGAGAGAAATCACCTCACTCTCGTTGGCACAGATAATAGTGTAAATGTGGCCATTCGTGTGGGAGTACCCGGAGAGAAATCACCTGTCCAATCTGACGACAATCGTACCACCTCACTTATTTCCCGAAATATATGTTGGCATATATTTTGTAACCATGGCAACATGATTGGATAACAAAGTCCTAAAGAAATTAGAAGGATATGTAAATGCTTAATAGAAGTGGACGGACGGACGGATGAACATGTCGATAATATCAAAATCTAATTACAATATAATTACTACCTCAATATAATTCCCAATATAGCTAACAACACCTTTATATAGGATTTAACCGTTAGCGACAATAAATAAAGGTAAACACACACATTTAGTTATTCAGGACCCGTGTATAAATACCCGATAGTATGTCTTGTACGGACACACAGTTCTATAGGACCCGTGTATAAATACCCGATAGTATGTCTTGTACGGACACACAGTTCTATAGGACCAGTGTATAAATACCCGATAGTATGTCTTGTACGGACACACAGTTCTATAGGACCCGTGTATAAATACCCGATAGTATGTCTTGTACGGACACACAGTTCTATAGGACCCGTGTATAAATACCCGATAGTATGTCTTGTACGGACACACAGTTCTACAGGACCCGTGTATAAATACCCGATAGTATGTCTTGTACGGACACACAGTTCTATAGGACCCGTGTATAAATACCCGATAGTATGTCTTGTACGTACACACAGTTCTATAGGACCCGTGTATAAATACCCGATAGTATGTCTTGTACGGACACACAGTTCTATAGGACCCGTGTATAAATACCCGATAGTATGTCTTGTACGGACACACAGTTCTATAGGACCCGTGTATAAATACCCGATAGTATGTCTTGTACGGACACACAGTTCTACAGGACCCGTGTATAAATACCCGATAGTATGTTTTGTACGGACACACAGTTCTATAGGACCCGTGTATAAATACCCGATAGTATGTCTTGTACGGACACACAGTTCTATAGGACCCGTGTATAAATACCCGATAGTATGTATTGTACGGACACACAGTTCTACAGGACCCGTGTATAAATACCCGATAGTATGTCTTGTACGGACACACAGTTCTATAGGACCCGTGTTTAAATAGCACATGATAAATGATTATTATTGAATATTGATCTAATTATGTTCCATGATTACTGGCAACATGTTCTTGTATATGCTTTTGCTCGGATGACCATAGTTGTTTATTGATCGTCGTTCCGGTTCAACTGCCGTGTCTGAAATGGTAGAAAGAATGACATCATTTTATTGTGGACGAATTCAACCATGACAAACAAATATGTCGTCCTGTTACCTAACATGGTCTGCGTTCTCCCCTAAATGTGCTGAATTGCAGTGTGTATGTGTGTGTGTGTGTGTGTGTGTGTGTGTGTGTGTGTGTATGTGTGTATATGTGTGTGTATGTGTGTGTATATGTGTGTGTGTATGTGTGTATATATGTGTGTATGTGTGTGTATGTGTGTATATGTGTGTGTATGTGTGTGTGTATGAGCAGCATTGAGGCATTTTACGGCATATTTCGATGTAGCAGTATTGGTGCATTTTACGGCATATTTCGATGTAGCAGTATTGATGCATTTTACGGCATATTTCGATGTAGCAGTATTGAGGCATTTTATGGCATATTTCGATGTAGCAGCATTGAGGCATTTTACGATGTAGCAGCATTGAGGAATTTTACAGCATATTTCGATGTAGCAGTATTGATGCATTTTATGGCATATTTCGATGTAGCAGTATTGAGGCATTTTACGGCATATTTCGATGTAGCAGTATTGAGGCATTTTATGGCATATTTCGATGTAGCAGCAATGAGGCATTTTACGGCATATTTAGATGTAGCAGTATTGATGCATTATACGGGCGGCATATTTCGATGTAGCAGCATTGAGGCATTTTATGGCATATTTCGATGTAACAGTATTGGGGAATTTTACGATGTAGCAGTATTTATGCATTTTACGGCATATTTCGATGTAGCAGCATTGAGGCATTTTATGGCATATTTCGATGTAGCAGCATTGAGGCATTTTACGATGTAGCAGCATTGAGGAATTTTACGGCATATTTCGATGTAGCAGTATTGGGGCATTTTACGATGTAGCAGTATTTATGCATTTTACGGCATATTTCGATGTATCAGCATTGAGGCATTTTATGGCATATTTCGATGTAGCAGCATTGAGGCATTTTACGATGTAGCAGCATTGAGGCATTTTATGGCATATTTCGATGTAGCAGCATTGAGGCATTTTACGATGTAGCAGCATTGAGGAATTTTACAGCATATTTCGATGCAGCAGTATTGATGCATTTTATGGCATATTTCGATGTAGCAGTATTGAGGCATTTTACGGCATATTTCGATGTAGCAGTATTGAGGAATTTTATGGCATATTTCGATGTAGCAGCAATGAGGCATTTTACGGCATATTTAGATGTAGCACTATTGATGCATTATACGGGCGGCATATTTCGATGTAGCAGCATTGAGGCATTTTATGGCATATTTCGATGTAACAGTATTGGGGCATTTTACGATGTAGCAGTATTTATGCATTTTACGGCATATTTCGATGTAGCAGCATTGAGGCATTTTATGGCATATTTCGATGTAGCAGCATTGAGGCATTTTACGATGTAGCAGCATTGAGGAATTTTACAGCATATTTCGATGTAGCAGCATTGAGGCATTTTATGGCATATTTCGATGTAGCAGCATTGAGGCATTTTACGATGTAGCAGCATTGAGGAATTTTACGGCGTATTTCGATGTAGCAGTATTGAGGCATTTTACGGCATATTTCGATGTAGCAGTATTGAGGCATATTATGGCATATTTCGATGTAGCAGCAATGAGGCATTTTACGGCATATTTAGATGTAGCAGTATTGAGGCATTTTACGGCATATTTCGATGTAGCAGCATTGAGGCATTTTACGGCATATTTCGATGTAGCAGTATTGATGCATTTTACGGCATGACTTGACGAGAAGTTAGGGTTAAAGTTATGTACATTTCTGAAAATCTTCTGTTATCAATATAAAAGTAATTAAATACAGACTTATTATCATATACCATTCTCTATGCTTAATTTTTATAACATGTTTCGCATTGCCAATTATATGTAGGCACATGTTACAGCACTTACCGTCAGCATAGACAAACGGTCCAGCTGCTCGAGTGTATTTAAGCTATGATGAATTAGAAACAATACATACCACATATGTCTGACACCAAATCGTCCACAACAGACGCTAGAGTAGCAAAACTTGGTGTAAGAAAGACGTATTCGGGAGCCGAAGCTATTCCGTTTAGCTCCACCGAATCAACACCAGACCCAACACCCACTGCATACAACTAAAACATACAAGAAATACACACGCCATTTCAATCAATCCATTAGGTTTATTTATACTCGCCACCGCATAGATGCATTTGGGCGAGTAAATATATCCAAGATGTTAAAAAAGTTTTACAAAGACGATTACAAGTTCATTACAATGTTTGTATTTTTTTAGTTTTTGTTGGCTATAATGACTGTTTAGTTGCTCTATATCATATATATATATCTCATATATCCCTGACGTACAGTGGTATTCATCTCGTATATCTCTGACGTACAGTGGTATTCATATAATATATCCCTGACGTCCAGTGGTATATATATCGTATATCCCTGACGTCCAGTGGTATATATATCGTATATCCCTGACGTCCAGTGGTATATATATCGTATATCCCTGACGTACAGTGGTATTCATATCGTATATCCCTGACGTCCAGTGGTATTCATATAATATATCCCTGACGTACAGTGGTATTCATATAATATATCCCTGACGTACAGTGGTATTCATATCGTATATCCCTGACGTACAGTGGTATTCATATAATATATCCCTGACGTCCAGTGGTATTCATATAATATATCCATGACATACAGTGGTATTCATATAATATATCCATGACGTACAGTGGTATTCATATCGTATATCCCTGACGTACAGTGGTATTCATATCGTATATCCCTGACGTCCAGTGGTATATATATCGTATATACCTGACGTCCAGTGGTATATATATCGTATATCCCTGACGTCCAGTGGTATTCATATCGTATATCCCTGACGTCCAGTGGTATTCATATCGTATATCCCTGACGTCCAGTGGTATTCATATAATATATCCCTGACGTACAGTGGTATTCATATAATATATCCCTGACGTACAGTGGTATTCATATGGTATATCCCTGACGTCCAGTGGTATTGATATGGTATATCCCTGACGTCCAGTGGTATTCATATCGTATATCCCTGACGTCCAGTGGTATTCATATAATATATCCCTGACGTACAGTGGTATTCATATAATATATCCCTGACGTACAGTGGTATTCATATCGTATATCCCTGACGTACAGTGGTATTCATATCATATATCCCTGACGTCCAGTGGTATTCATATCGTATATCCCTGACGTCCAGTGGTATTCATATCGTATATCCCTGACGTCCAGTGGTATTCATATAATATATCCCTGACGTACAGTGGTATTCATATCGTATATCCCTGACGTACAGTGGTATTCATATCGTATATCCCTGACGTCCAGTGGTATTCATATAATATATCCCTGACGTCCAGTGGTATTCATATAATATATCCCTGACGTACAGTGGTATTCATATCGTATATCCCTGACGTCCAGTGGTATTCATATCGTATATCCCTGACGTCCAGTGGTATTCATATCATATATCCCTGACGTCCAGTGGTATTCATATCGTATATCCCTGACGTACAGTGGTATTCATATAATATATCCCTGACGTACAGTGGTATTCATATCGTATATCCCTGACGTACAGTGGTATTCATATAATATATCCCTGACGTCCAGTGGTATTCATATCGTATATCCCTGACGTCCAGTGGTATTTAATATATCCCTGACGTCCAGTGGTATTATATGTATATCCCTGACGTCCAGTGGTATTCATATAATATATCCCTGACGTACAGTGGTATTCATATAATATATCCCTGACGTACAGTGGTATTCATATCGTATATCCCTGACGTACAGTGGTATTCATATCGTATATCCCTGACGTCCAGTGGTATTCATATCGTATATCCCTGACGTCCAGTGGTATTCATATCGTATATCCCTGACGTCCAGTGGTATTCATATAATATATCCCTGACGTTCAGTGGTATTCATATCGTATATCTCTGACGTACTGTGGCATTCATATCGTATATCCCTGACGTCCAGTGGTAATCATATAATATATACCTGACGTCCAGTGGTATTCATATAATATATCCCTGACGTACAGTGGTATTCATATCGTATATCCCTGACGTACAGTGGTATTCATATCGTATATCCCTGCCGTCCAGTGGTATTCATATCGTATATCCCTGACGTCCAGTGGTATTCATATAATATATCCCTGACATACAGTGGTATTCATATAATATATCCCTGACGTACAGTGGTATTCATATCGTATATCCCTGAAGTACAGTTGTATTCATATCGTATATTCCTGATGTCCAGTGGTATTCATATCGTATATCCCTGACGTCCAGTTGTATTCATATCATATATCCCTGACGTCCAGTGGTATTCATATCGTATATCCCTGACGTACAGTGGTATTCATATAATATATCCATGACGTACAGTGGTATTCATATCGTATATCTCTGACGTACAGTGGTATTCATATAATTTATCCCTGACGTCCAGTGGTATTCATATCGTATATCCCTGACGTCCAGTGGTATTCATATCGTATATACCTGACGTCCAGTGGTATATATATATATTGTATATACCTGACGTCCAGTGGCATTCATATCGTATATCCCTGACGTCCAGTGGTATTCATATCGTATATCTCTGACGTCCAGTGGTATTCATATAATATATCCCTGACGTACAGTGGTATTCATATAATATATCCCTGACGTACAGTGGTATTCATATCGTATATCCCTGACGTCCAGTGGTATTCATATCGTATATACCTGACGTCCAGTGGTATATATATATATTGTATATACCTGACGTCCAGTGGTATTCATATCGTATATACCTGACGTCCAGTGGTATTCATATCGTATATCTCTGACGTACGTGGTATTCATATAATATATCCCTGACGTACAGTGGTATTCATATCGTATATCTCTGACGTACAGTGGTATTCATATAATATATCCCTGACGTCCAGTGGTATTCATATCGTATATCCCTGACGTCCAGTGGTATTCATATAATATATCCCTGACGTCCAGTGGTATTCATATCGTATATCCCTGACGTCCAGTGGTATTCATATCGTATATACCTGACGTCCAGTGGTATATATATATATTGTATATACCTGACGTCCAGTGGCATTCATATCGTATATCCCTGACGTCCAGTGGTATTCATATCGTATATCTCTGACGTCCAGTGGTATTCATATAATATATCCCTGACGTACAGTGGTATTCATATAATATATCCCTGACGTACAGTGGTATTCATATCGTATATCCCTGACGTACAGTGGTATTCATATCGTATATCCCTGACGTCCAGTGGTATTCATATCGTATATACCTGACGTCCAGTGGTATATATGTCGTATATCCCTGACGTCCAGTGGTATATATATCGTATATCCCTGACGTCCAGTGGTATATATATCGTATATACCTGACGTCCAGTGGTATATATATCGTATATACCTGACGTCCAATGGTATATATATCGTATATCCCTGACGTCCAGTGGTATATATATCGTATATACCTGACGTCCAGTGGTATATATATCGTATATCCCTGACGTCCAGTGGTATATATATCGTATATCCCTGACGTCCAGTGGTATATATATCGTATATCCCTGACGTCCAGTGGTATATATATCGTATATCCCTGACGTCCAGTGGTATATATATCGTATATCCCTGACGTCCAGTGGTATATATCGTATATCCCTGACGTCCAGTGGTATATATATCGTATATCCCTGACGTCCAGTGGTATATATATCGTATATCCCTGACGTCCAGTGGTATATATATCGTATATCCCTGACGTCCAGTGGTATATATATCGTATATCCCTGACGTCCAGTGGTATATATATCGTATATACCTGACGTCCAGTGATATATATGTCGTATATCCCTGACGTCCAGTGGTATATATATCGTATATCCCTGACGTCATCCGTATTAAGAGAATAGTGACGGAGAAAATGCCGCATTCCACTGTTTGGAAAACAGTGAAATTTCAAACTGTGAATGATAGGATTGTATTTAACTGGGAAAACTCAAATAAATGCACAAACAAACAAGTTGCGCATATAATGCTACACAAGATACATCAATACATTATTGTGTTTATGCTACATACATTACCACCCCCTGTCGGGTCACACTGTGTGGAATTCTCTCCCCACTTGTCCTTGCACTGTTGGTCGGCAGAAAATTCACTTCCGACCAATGGCGTAGCGTCCCATGTTGTCCAGGTTGTCATGTTAAAGTTATGTGTCTTTAAACACTGACTGTTCTCATCATTCAACCTGGAATTATTTTAGACATTATAAAGTAGTTCCTGCAATTATATTAGACATTATAAAGTAGTTCCTGCAATTATATTAGACATTATAAAGTAGTTCCTGCAATTATATTAGACATTATAAAGTAGTTCCTGCAATTATATTAGACATTATAAAGTAGTTCCTGCAATTATATTAGACATTATAAAGTTGTTCCTGCTATTATATTAGACATTATAAAGTAGTTCCTGCAATTATATTAGACATTATAAAGTAGTTCCTGCAATTATATTAGACATTATAAAGTAGTTCCTGCTATTATATTAGACATTATAAAGTAGTTCCTGCTATTATATTAGACATTATAAAGTAGTTCCTGCTATTATATTAGACATTATAAAGTAGTTCCTGCAATTATATTAGACATTATAAAGTAGTTCCTGCTATTATATTAGACATTATAAAGTAGTTCCTGCAATTATATTAGACATTATAAAGTAGTTCCTGCAATTATATTAGACATTATAAAGTAGTTCCTGCAATTATATTAGACATTATAAAGTAATTCCTGCTATTATATTAGACATCATAAAGTAGTTCCTGCTATTATATTAGACATTATAAAGTAGTTCCTGCTATTATATTAGACATTATAAAGTAGTTCCTGCTAAGTCTCTTTATACGTTATTCTTCAGTCTGTTATGTTATATTTCGGGTTTTACGACTGCATCAGCACCATGTTGGGCTATATCGCCGGCGGGCAGTTTATCTAACAACACCTATCCTGGGCAGGCTCCAGCGGTTAACCAGTACTTGGGTGCACCAACCTCCGTAACAAACTGCCAACGTTTTCATATAAAGAGACACGGTCTGAGCGGGGCTCGAACCCGTGACCATCAGTGACGATAGGTTACAGTGGTATACAAGTCAGCGACCTTAACCACTCGACCACGGAGGCGGATTTTTCTTCTGTTGGAAAAATAATATTATAATTCAACGTCACTCTTATACAGTATCATTTCGAATTTTTGAACATGAATATGAATGCTTGACGTATCCTCATACATGTATGTACATTAATCACTTACTTGTTGACGTATGCGCATATAGAGTCAACTGTGCAGTCGGACATGTACCAGCTACGTCCCCAATAACCAGGATTAGTTGATACTTTGCTCATGTGTGCATCCATTACAAATGGCGCTGTAGGATTGCATGAGCTGTGTTCGCTGTCTTCAACATCCATTCTTCAATCAATACAACAAACAGTGAGTATACAGCTACATATGCCATGTTGTATTATATAAACGTTGAGATACAAACAGCGAGTATACAGCTACATATGCCATGTTGTATTATATAAACGTTGATATACAAACAGTGAGTATACAGCTACATATGCCATGTTGTATTATATAAACGTTGATATACAAACAGTGAGTATACAGCTACATATGTCATGTTGTATTATATAACCGTTGTGGTACAAACAGTGAGTATACAGCTACATATGCCATGTTGTATTATATAAACGTTGTGGTACAAACAGTGAGTATACAGCTACATATGCCATGTTGTATTATATAAACGTTGAGATACAAACAGCGAGTATACAGCTACATATGCCATGTTGTATTATATAAACGTTGAGATACAAACAGTGAGTATACAGCTACATATGCCATGTTGTATTATATAAACTTCGTGGTACAAACAGTGAGTATACAGCTACATATGCCATGTTGTATTATATAAACGTTGTGGTACAAACAGTGAGTATACAGCTACATATGCCATGTTGTATTATATAAACGTTGAGATACAAACAGCGAGTATACAGCTACATATGCCATGTTGTATTATATAAACGTTGAGATACAAACAGTGAGTATACAGCTACATATGCCATGTTGTATTATATAAACTTCGTGGTACAAACAGTGAGTATACAGCTACATATGCCATGTTGTATTATATAAACGTTGTGGTACAAACAGTGAGTATACAGCTACATATGCCATGTTGTATTATATAAACGTTGAGATACAAACAGCGAGTATACAGCTACATATGCCATGTTGTATTATATAAACGTGTGTACAAACAGTGAGATACAGCTACATATGCCATGTTGTATATATAAACGTTGATATACAAACAGTGAGTATACAGCTATATATGCCATGTTGTATTATATAAACGTTGAGATACAAACAGTGAGTATACAGCTAATATGCCATGTTGTATTATATAAACGTTGGTACAAACAGGAGTATACAGCTATATATGCCATGTTGTATTATATAAACGTTGGATACAAACAGGAGATACAGCTAATATGCCATGTTGTATTATATAAACGTTGGATACAAACAGGAGTATACAGCTATATATGCCATGTTGTATTATATAAACGTTGTGATACAAACAGCGAGTATACAGCTATATATGCCATGTTGTATTATATAAACGTTGTGATACAAACAGTGAGTATACAGCTATATATGCCATGTTGTATTATATAAACGTTGTGATACAAACAGTGAGTATACAGCTACATATGCCATGTTGTATTATATAAACGTTGAGATACACATACAATTCCTATCTGAAGGATTGGATAGGAAGGTCAGTGGTAATACACGGGTACATGTTACAAACGCTATGACCTTCACTTATATAACGTCATTCTGTAAATAACGTGTAGATAACACGAACCCGTTTATTTCACAATATTTTATGTATGTCATAATAGGGATAACATAAACCTATTATTAAGACACACCCCCTCTAATCATTAACGATATAGTAAACATTGCGCAATCCAAAATGGCCACTACTACGTCAACTATAAGACACGCTCACTATTTCCGTATATGGAATAGGCGTGGCCTATTATGCAAAGTGGGCCAAACCGGCGGATATACTACTTGTGAGATGACACGGTGTTCACCATATCGAACAGTTGGGTTTTCTCCGGGTACTCCGTTTCCTCACAAACGAATGGCCACCTTTACGATAGAGTGATCAATATAAGTTGTTAGATATATTAAAACAATAGTAAGTCAGATATATATTATTTCTATAGTCAGAGTGGCGGTGTCGTAATCTTACATGTGAGGAAGCTATTCCAGCTGGCTTATGGAATGTCGGCGGTTCTACCAGGATGTCGTTAGGTGCCTAAATACTGCTCGGGGAGGCACCATGCCTCTTCCTACGCCAATAATAGCTGGAGGGTGATAGTCATTTGACCTAAGCTGTTGGTGCGACCGTTATAAACGAAAACAAATTCAATTATAAATGAAATAAACGTACGAATGCAAAATGGCGTGTGCCACTTGAATATCCACGCCGTCTCCGTTAGCTTCATGGATGGCAGTTCGGTAGTAATGAGTAACACATATTGAAGGTTTCCATGAGGTAGCTGAATTATAGGGAAACACATTTGTTGACAAATTCAGAAAACCCTTTTCTGGACGAATGGGAATTTATGTGATAAGAATTACTGCTATGTACAGTATATAGGTATTGAAAATGTTACAAGCTTTCACTGGTGTGCGCATAGAAATACAGGCTTGAACTGGGATCCAGAAATGGCCAGGTCAATAAATCAGGGTTTTATGTTAATGTCAACATGTTTGCATATCATTACTAAAGTATGCACTTTATAGTTTATATACATTCACTCAATACACTATCCGAGTGTGTATTATGTGTATTAATACATACGTATATGTAGTAGTTTATCTTGTTAGGCTTCTGGTCAAGATCAACAACTACAACACAATTGTATGCAATACTAAGTACCATTCATAACTGCTTGTTTCGTAGAGACCTCCGTGGCCCAGTGGTTAAGGTCGCTGATTAGAAATAACTTGCACGTCACAGCCGTAGAAATTGAGGCCGAGTAGTATCTTGGATCTGTACGGTGAGGTTGATGTCGGATCTAATATTGATACATACTGCTTTATTAGGGTACACTCAATACAAATGTCGGTGATCACTCGATGAAATAAAACCCCATTGTGGCGTCCGTGGTCCAGTGGTAGAGCGTCGGATTTGGAATCGAACGGTCCCGGGTTCGATACTCGGTCAGGCCACGTATGTAGTGTCATTGAGCAAGGCAACTCACACACGTTGCTTAGTACTGGTTAATCGCTTAGGTCGGCTAAGCCTGCCCCCAGGAAAACATGTCTAAGTCCCCGCGAGGGGTTTGACATTAAAGGAACATACATACATACATACACCAATAAACACAAATACAAATGTAACATCTATATATTTGACTGGTATTTTCAACGCAAGCGTGCAAGGACTTAAAACATAATATTTAAAAAAACATATCTTACTTCTATAGTAGTCGTACCAGATGTTTTCTTTCAGAAATGCAATGTTGCATCTGTAAAATAGAAATCATGTCCGATTAGCACAGTGGTTAGCGCGCTCGCTTCTCACCAACGCAACCTGGGTTCGATCCTCGGACCGGGAAGTATGTGAGATGGTACGGTGGCAGCCAAATCGGACAGGTGAGTTTTCTGCGGGTACTCCGGTTTCCTCCCACACGAATGACCACATTTACGCTTTCATCCAACAATAGTGATTAATATAAGTTGTTAAAACTTGCTTCGCAATCGTTGTAGAATAAATAAAGTTTAAAACATGTATGACGACACTGCTTCTCATATTCGTGTCCTAGGTCTATGCCGCTCTCACCCAGTATGTATTCGAACGCAATGGATGCCGTGCGTACTTGTAGTTTGCCTTGGTTGGAATAGATATCGGGCCTTACATGAGTTGTGTGTGTTGTTTATGTATCATCGCTACCGGTTGCCCATATGAGCGACGCCTCCTGAAGAGATTAGTCATTTTGATTGTGGAGGATAGTGGAACGATACAGACAAAGACCTATTCCAGAGTCCCCTATGGGTCTTTTACGTACATTGTGTAGAGCACCGACAAGAGACCTTGGTTTAATGTCCCATCGGAAAGACTGTTAATTTTATTAGGGTCAGACGGGGGATAGAACCTGCGTTCATAGGCGAGTGGTTTAGGTCGAGAACTTCAAATAACTTGACTTTCACGGCTGTAGGTTCTAATGTCACTTGGTTTAAACATATTTATCCGTCATAATATACACACTATACATATACATAATTTACACAAATATATTTACAATGACTAGTGGATTGAATTGGAAGCTATAATAGCTTATCTCCACGATTTCGTTTGTGGTATCGAATTATCTGATGCGAAAAGGCTCTCCAGGTGGCTTGTGGAATGTCGGCGGTTCTACCCGTGTGGAAGGTCGGCGGTTCTACCCGTGTGCTTAGTATTACCTCAGTAATTTATTAAGAGTGACAATAAATATTTTCAATATTGGTATTTTCAGTCCGCCTCCGTGGTCGAGTGGTTAAGGTCGCTGACTTGTATACCACTGTAACCTATCATCACTGATGGTCACGGGTTCGAGCCCCGCTCAGACCGTGTCTCCTTTATATGAAAAAGTTGGCAGATTCTTACGGAGGTTGGTGCACCCAAGTACTGGTTAACCGCTGGAGCATGCCCAGGAAAGGTGTTGTTAGGTAAACTGCCCGCCGGCGATATAGCCCAAAATGGTGCTGATGCGGGCGTAAAACCCGAAATATAACAATAACATAATGGTATTTTCAGAAATATTATCAAATGAGACTCACTTTGTGAAACACATCAGTAGGTCGCAGTCGTCCTTATTGGGCATTGCCATTTGAACATCACTGCACCTCTTTAATCCTGAAACGCCTTTCACGAATTCACTTGTCGTACCATCATTAAAGGTGTAGGAGAACTTTAAGCCATCCGTCCAAGAAGATGTCTTTAAAAACACAAATCCGAAAACCAAATAATTGTTTAGTTTAATGGCATTCAAATTCAATATTTGATGATGTAATTACAATGCCAATTACAATTACAATAAAATAGTCAACAACGCCTAAGAATATGACTCATGCACGAAGAAGTAATCACACGACTCGTTTTTGGATAATATAATTTTTTTTGGCGTATTGTGAAATTCAATAATAAAAAAATGTTCCTACATATACAGCAATACTGAACTATGTTGTGCATATACTGTACTATCTAACCAAGCATACATTATAGGCGGAATGGTACAGATGGATACGTAGTCCAGTGGTTAACACGATGCACTATCTAACCAAGCAGACATTATAGGCGGACTGGTACAGATGGATACGTAGTCCAGTGGTTAACACGATGCACTATCTAACCAAGCAGACATTATAGGCGGAATGGTACAGATGGATACGTAGTCCAGTGGTTAACACGATGCACTATCTAACCAAGCAGACATTATAGGCGGACTGGTACAGATGGATACGTAGTCCAGTGGTTAACACGATGCACTATCTAACCAAGCAGACATTATAGGCGGACTGGTACAGATGGATACGTAGTCCAGTGGTTAACACGATGCACTATCTAACCAAGCAGACATTATAGGCGGACTGGTACAGATGGATACGTAGTCCAGTGGTTAACACGATGCACTATCTAACCAAGCAGACATTATAGGCGGAATGGTACAGATGGATACGTAGTCCAGTGGTTAACACGATACACTGGGAAACCAGGGCTCGCAGGTTCGATCATCCCGATTGTGATTGTGTTCATGTATACATACAACACAACATATGATTAAACTAAGCACAACAGCGAACTACCTATTCTGAGTCCCCATCCAATCAGTGTTCAGTTGTTATACAATGGGCGTGATATAACATCCCTTGGTATGTCCAGAGGTAGAAGGAAACCCGGTGTCGGACGCCCACGCTGGATACACAATGATGTACATTGTTACACCTGGTCTAAACAATGTTGATCGGACAGGTGGATTTTCTCCGGGTACTCCGGTTTCCTCCCACACGAATGACCACATATACGCTTTAATCCGAGCAAACGAGAGTGATTAATATAAGTTGTTAAAGCTTGCTTCGCAATCGTTGTAAAATAAATAAAGTTTAAAAAAATGTTGATTAGATCGATATACCTTTGTAATGTCAATAGCAACTAAAATCACTCTTAGACATTTGATATCGCACGATGATCCTTTGGCGTCGAAGTAAGATTGAAAACACTCGAATCGCAAATCAACCTAAAATAAACAGACGAGTACAACACTTGGCATTATTTATTTAAGAATGATATATTTCCAAATAAAGTTTGCAGGTGTAAAAGGTTCCACGTTTGCCTCTTCTCTCTCCCTCGTGGCGATGGATTCCATCAGGAATTTTTTTGTTTAAACATAATTTATTGCCAAATATATACAGCAAAAGGTTTGGGCCACAAGTGCTATACACGTTATAAAACGGCCCTCCCCAATACAATTCATTTACAGAAATATATTATGGCTACAAAAGTACAATTAAGAAAAAGATATGTTATTTTAAAGAAAAAATGCCAGCAGAAGTATTCACGTGAATGTGCTCGTGTGATGCTCGCCCCGGTCCGCGACCTCGAAACCCCCCACGCATAATAAGAAATAGAAATACTATTATTACGCTAATTTGAAAACCTCGCAGTATCATGTATATACTTTTGAACTGAATTAAAAATACTTAGGTTCTGTTCATCTGAGAGTTCTTCTTTACCTTTAAGTAGAGTTCTTACACTAAGTGGATGATATTGACGTGTATATCTGAATAGTGCTATCCTTTGATTTAAAAATAGAGGGCATTTGAAAAAATAATGTTCGGCATCTTCGACGCCACGTTCACACTCACAAATCGGGTTATCTTTTAAGTGATTATTACATAAGTCCGCATTCAAATTACTGCAGCCATTTCTTATGCGTGTTTGGAGAACGGTTAGAGATCTTGAACCTTTGTAGTAATATGAAGGTACTTCATTTTGCTTAAATAATGCACATTTCAGTCGATACTTAAAACTAGATAAAGTAGGTGATGTTCGGATATTCTCTGTTAATGTATTCCATAAATCAACACTTGATGGTACAAAGGAATTCGAGAAGAGAGCTGTTCTTCTTGCCATTACTATGAAATTATCGGCATTTCTTAAATTGTAATTGTTTTCTTCACCAACTACCCTTGGAAAAATTGTTGAAAAATGCTCCGGCAGTAGACCGTTTTTTAGTTTGTACATTATGACTAATTTCTGAAGTTTTCTTCTATCATTTAAGGAGATCCAGCCTATTTCTTCTATCAAGTTATTTATAGAAACTGATCGAGTTAAACCAGTGACAACACGAGCTGCTTCAAATTGTAATTTTTCTAGTCTATTCTTATCGAGTTCAGTACAACTATCCCATACTACTGCAGCATATTCTAACAGTGGCCTCATATAAGATATATAAATTTGATTTAATGTTTTCCTGTTGATTGTAAATTTTAACGCTCGCATTAAATTTAGTACCTTTGATGCCGATTTAAAAATATTGTCTATATGCTCGTGCCATTTACCATTGTTGCTTAAAGTTACACCTAAATGTTTATGGTGTTCAGCAAAGGGTAACTGAATCCCATCAAAAAATAATACTGGATAGTTTTGTTCCCTAGTGGTGTTAAAGAACAGAGCTTCTGTCTTATTGGGATTAAAATTGACCAACCAACGTTTAGACCAATCGGATATTAACCTCAAATCATGATTCAGTATTCCCTCTAGATCTTGAATAGTTGATGTCGTTTGGGCCAATGAGGTGTCGTCAGCAAATAACCTAGTTATACTTAATAAATTGTCCGCTATATCATTAACATAAACGAGAAAAAATAAAGGTCCGAGGATCGATCCTTGTGGTACACCAGAGCTAATAGTTTCACTGTTTGATATGCTGGACCCTACTACTACATTTTGAGTCCTATTTGATAAATAATTTTCTATCCAGCTTAATAACATTCCAGTTATACCATTTTGTTTCAATTTAAATAATAAACCTTTATGCCAAACCCTGTCAAAAGCTTTAGAAATATCACAGAAGATCATGCACATAAATTGTTTTGAGTCTAAGGTCTGGCATATTTGATGATAAATTTCTATCAGTTGATAAACACTAGAATGATTAGGTCTGAAGCCGCACTGGTTATAGTATATAAGGTTATTAAAAATCAAATGATTGTGAATATGTTTATAAATAACTCTTTCCATAACCTTACCTAAACAACTCAAAAGTGAAATTGGTCTATAGTTACTAGTAGGAGTTTCGGCCGGACCCTTTTTAAATAGAGGAATAACATTAGCGTTTTTCCATAATGAGGGAAATACTCCTTCTTGAAATGATCTATTAAAAATAACAGTTAATGGTTTGACAATATAATCCGCTGTTTCCTTTAACATTTTGTAACTGATACCATCAGGACCATTTGCTTTGTTAATATCAAGGTTTTTTAAAACATCACACATTTCAATTTCAGGAATGAGGTCTCGAGAGTGATTAATATAAGTTGAAAGAACTTGTTTCACAATCGAGCTAAAATATATTTGCATAAACTAAATAAAGTCTCCAAAATGAGTAACTACAGTCTTCGGCATAAAGACAATTACGTAACATTGGCAAGAAGGACTGATTTCTTTTTCAAAATTATTTATTCCACATGCAACTCATCTATGAACAACTTGGACATAATTCGGCAATATGCTACATTGCATAAAACTAAAGTTAAAGAAACATCTAAATACAGACGGATCTGTAGCCCAGTTGTAACACGCTGGACTGGTAATCCAGGGATCGCAGGTTCGATCCCCCGTCTGACCCTAATAAAATTAACAGTCTTTCAGATGGGACGTTAAACCGAGGTCTCGTGTCGGTGCTTTACACCATGCATGTAAAATAACCAGAGGAGACTCTGGAATGGGTCTCTCTCTCTGTATCATTGCACTATCCTCCACAATCTAAAATGACTAATATATTCAGGAGGCGTCGCTCATATGGGCAACCGGTAGCGACGATAAATAAACGTAAAACACGCACACACACACATCTAAAAACCACCATTTATTCCCAATCTTTATTAGAGATGAAAATAATTGTACGACAAAATTCAAGATGGAATATCATTGTGTCAAATATATTTGCAGCCGATGCCATAGATACGCCCATGTAACTCTGACATAGATGTATATACATATAAGTGGTATGTTTCTATAGAACAATCGGTTATTTTTATCATTTGAACACAGTGAAGTGCGAGTCATTCATTAAATTCGAAAATCGCCGCACAACGATCAGGGGTACTACGGCGTAAGACGAGGTCAACGGTCGAGTTGAATAGGGTACTGGTTGACCGCGTACATGCATATAATTATGTCAGAGCTGTATGGGCGTATCTATGCAATCGGCTGCCTATGATCAAAACGTCTGAAAGATTAGTCTAAAGACATAGTTACAGCTAGCCCTTAAGCTGCCGAATAAATTGGACGGAATGTGCAAGCAACATTGATCCAGATCAGCCGCGGCCTAGCGTCGTGTCTGATCTGGATCTATGTTGCTTGCTATTCAGACAAGTGATTTAGCTCCATTATCCGAATAGCAAACAGCATAGAGCCTGGTCAGACGGCACGTTCAGTCTCCGGACACAGTCTGTCTGAGGTTTGGCCAAGATAATTAATGTAAATATAAGTAATGAATATCGGGTCAATAATTTGCATCGGGCTATGAACTACATTGAGAGTGCATACAGTTAGAATTGATGAATTCGGTCCTTACATACTTAACACACCCAATGTAGTTCAAACCCCGACGGAAACAATAAACCCGTGATTTAATCATTAAATAGTGGCTGGAAGAAAGCTGTGCTAATATATATATATATATTTGCGAAGTAGTGGATCAGGTGAAAGGTAGACAACGTGCTTCAGGATTTTCTAGAGTATTGTGGATTTGGATATGTTCCGCTCGGTGAATCCACCTTACACCCACAAGGACGTTCCGCTCTCGTGTACCCACTGTAGATTACACAGCATCTCAGTGAATCCACCTTACACCCACAACGACATGTATGAAATAATTACGTATTTCTTATCTCTGCAAAGTCAACCATATAATACAATATTTCCACATTGCTTACCTCTGCAAATATGCCTGTGTAATATTTCCAAAGTTCTGCCTCCGCTTCAGTTGTATTTCCTCCAAATCGATCGGAGTAACTATAAGTATTAGTAAAATGAGTATTTATATCAGCATATTAATGTATGAACACTATTTCCAGTTTGTTTGTTTTTTCTGGACGAATGGGAATTTATGTGATAAGAATTACTGATATGTATTCGTATTATAGGTATTAAAATTGTCCAATTGTTTCAGTGAGCTAGTTCCAAGCTTTCACTGGTGTTCGCATAGAAATACAGACTTGAGCTGGAATCCGGAAATGACCAGGTCAATCTATTTACGCAGTTGAAATTCTGCAACAATAATATGTTTCGCGGATGTTCCAGCGGGGGTGCAGTATATACTATTATGTTGGACAGGGTTTCATGTTATTATCAATATTATGTTTGCATTTATTTACTAAAGTAGCCACTTTATAATGTATATGCATTCACTCAACACACTATCCAAGTGTGTATTATGCAGAGTGAATTTTCAGTCGTCCGTCTATTACATATTTATACGTATAAATGTGTAGTAGTTTCTTCTTGTTCGTGTTATCGTCCGTCTATTACATATTTATACGTATAAATGTGTAGTAGTTTCTTCTTGTTCGTGTTATCGTCCGTCTATTACATATTTAAACGTATAAATGTGTAGTAGTTTCTTCTTGTTCGTGTTATCGTCCGTCTATTACATATTTATACGTATAAATGTGTAGTAGTTTCTTCTTGTTCGTGTTATCGTCCGTCTATTACATATTTATACGTATAAATGTGTAGTAGTTTCTTCTTGTTCGTGTTGGCTTATTTGTATCTTTGCAATCTTTTTAAAGAATGAATCGCGGTGGATTAATAGTTTCCATCGGGGTATGAACGGCATCCATTCATTAATTATTCATTTCAATGTCACAGAGAAAACATAGCACACTGCATAGGCTTTTAAACTTTTACCACAACTTATTTTCATTACCTTCTTAAATTATACTTTTAACTACTCATACTTTTAACTTCTTTGCGGTTTTTGACGCGCAACATGTCTACGTCCCCGCGAGGGGTTCGACATTAGCGGAAGATAGATAGATAGGCCAAATGTTGGGATATATACCGTCCAGAACCCGGTAATTAGATCATATTTGGAACAGTAAGACATGCCCTTAATATCAAAGAAACGAAGCCCAATACCGCGAATGCGCATCGCCGTAACTTCAAGTGTGCATGTCCGCTGCATATCATTAATGAGGGCATTCCTGCTAAAATAGACATAAATAGGAATATACGTTCAATGAAGGAAATACAGACGGATCTGTAGTCCAGTGGTAACACGCTGGAATGGTAATCCAGGGATCGCAGGTTCAATACCCCATCTGACACTAATAAAATTAACAGTCTTTCAGATGGAACTTTAAACCGAGGTCTCGTGTCGATGCTGTACAGCGTGTACGTAAAAGAACAAGAGCAGACTCGAGAATGGGTCTCTGTCTGTATCATTGCACTATCCGCCAAACATCTAAAATGAATAATCTCTTCTGGAGGCGTCGCTAATATGGGCAACCGGTAGCGACGATAAATAAACGTAAAACACATATAAGCAATAGTGTTCTGTCAATTCGATTCAATAATCGATAGTGATTTGCGTCAGATTCTTGAGTACTACAGTACAGTTTTATTCAATATTATAATTAAATGGTTGTATCTATAATAGTGCGATTTCTTCCTGAAAGTGTTGCCGGTAAGATATATACGTTGCACTGTGTGTTAGTGACCAAATACGGGATATACGCGGTCACCAATTCCATATGAGGCGATGGCGCGTGGCCTGCTAGCACTACTGGTTCTCGAAGTTCGGGCGGTGTGGTTACGTTCGCACTTTAACCTATCATCACTGATGGTCACTGGTTCGAGCCCAGCTCAGACCGTGTCTCTTTATATGCAAACGTTGGGAGTTTCTTATGGAGGTTGGGGCATCAAATACTGGTTAACCACTGGAGCCTTCCCATGAAAGGGGAAATGTGGTGTTAGGTAAACTGTCCGTCGTTCAAATGGGCAACCGGTAGCGACGTTAAATAAACGTAAATAAATAAATGTTCTGGGTCACTATGGCATGTACTGATCACGGCTATCCAGTATTACGTCAGTAAGGCATGATGGCTGTCTGATTAGCGCAGTGGTTAGCGCGCTCGCTTCTCACATGAATGACCACACTTTCATCCGAGTCAACGAGAGTGATTAATATAAGTTATTAAAACTTGCTTCGCAATCGTTGTAAAATAAATACAGTTTAAAAAAAGACATGGTGTAGCTTATAATATTAGTAAATGTGAAGAGTGATCTAGATTCTGAAGACATACACTGCAGTAACATGTAAACAATTATACCTATGTGTTTGTCGGAGTGTCCCCCGTGGCCTGGTCGTTGACTCCCAAATCACTTGCCACTCACATATGTAGTTTCGAATCCCACTGCATGTGTCGAATTCTTTCATGTGAGGATTCTATCCGGGTGGCTTGTGGGAGGTCGGTGGTTCTACCTGGATGCCCATCACTGTATGAACTACTGCACAGGGTCTTCCCCCATAAGTAACAGCTGGACCACGCTGTTGTTGCGCCTTAAACACCAAACATGCGCACGCACACACGCGCGCACACACACACACACACACACACACACACACACACACACACACATATGTGGTAAATAACTGTAATCAAATAAGATTGCATGTACTTACAACTGCCAAACCGTGTTGTCAACAACTGCCTTGACTTCTATAATATCACAATCGGGAATAGACCGTTTAGCAGCTCTACTTATAGCATAGTTGGCTGAAAATACATTTAAAACAATTTAATCTAGAGTATCGCACTCAGAGAGGTGCAAACCTCCGCTCTGGGCTGACGGACATGATCGCAGGCCTTGACCGATGTCTCCCAATATAGAATCACTTCATCATGGACAAACTCTCTAGATATCCACTCAGTTTCCTAATAATCCATCCACAACTACACACACACAGACAGACAGACAAACATACACACTCGATCTTCACCTGCGATGACTGCAACAGAGACTGCCACTCAAGAATAGGCCTACTCAGTCACCGCAGAAGATGTTCCTCAACAAGAGCGCAATCCAGCGTCTCATAAGACGGACGGAGGCTGATGATATGTTAAGTATTATTTATAGTTATATGACATATGGAAGGCGTAAGCCTAGTTGATAACAATCAAACATGCAACTCAAACATGAACCCATCCCAATGAGAGACATTATTGGTTTTTCTATTACCTCCCTTTATGGATAAAGTCAGATTTATCCCTAAATGTATATTGTCCTTTTAGTTGGAATCCTTTGTTTTTACTGTTGTCGTCTAAACAGATGTTGTGTTAGGATAAAATTAATGTAAATTTTATCAAAATCGTGTTAATTAATTGAACCAATTTTTACAGTAATGTATCCATTGAACATGCTAAAGGATATCTGTCGAGATTTAATAATTTCATAATTATAAGACGAGAATACGGATGAGAATGGAAAACATGTGGTGCAAAGGAAACAACGATAAAAACAGAGGAAACCAATTAAGAGGACCAATATACTATTAGGAGTATTCAGGGGCAGTAACTGACTAATGTTTAGGAGTATTCAGGGGCAGTAACTGACTAATGTTTCTCATTGGTCTATAAGTCCTCAGAATATGAGCATACATTTGTCTATCTCTATATACGTCATAACCATTTCCGGTAATCTTCATAGATATTGTAAATTATTTATGCAAGGCACAGTTTGCTAATTTGATTGTTTCTTCCTTTTTGTTTCATTGATAAAGCAGACAGTAAACTTAAAGTAAATACAAGGTGTGTATTTCTAAACAAACATTGACAAATTAATCCGTAGAAATATCCGGACAATGTGAACATAAAGTTACCATATAGTGTAGGTTATTCCGATCTAGATGACCGTTTACTATGTGCATGATATCTGTGTTACTAGTATCGAATTTTAATTCATTCGAATTTTAATGAAAGTTCACAACATATTTCCAGAGTTTTCAGTTACACATACGAAAACACGTTTAATGAATTGTCGTCTGCTACAGTTATTTGTATTGATAGCTTTTTTTTACCCAGCATGCAACAATGTTACGAAAGTACAATCATAACGCGTCGTAAGCAGCCAACCAATGAAATCACAGAACGTGGCTGCTTAGCACAGGCGGTTGCTTAATAGAGGGCAAATGTATAAAAGAACAACATAGTGGGGAATCTGGAATACTGGGCTGAGTGTTTAATGGAGGTGACCACTAACACAAGTTTGACTTTGTGTTTATTTTCATACCTGCATCCGTCGACTTGCTTTCACTTTGTTTTGACCGCACTGTGTATAATGTTCGCTTTACTTCTTCCAAATCCGGAAGTGTTCTCTTATGTATTACGTGAAATTGTAGATTTGCCGAGGAATGGTCTGGTTCAATTTTGAAATATTCGGTTTTTATTACGAACGTCCCGTACTGAAACAAACAAGAGTTACCAGTTTCAATCTGTCATGAAGACATATGTGGAACAAAGATACACGTTTCGGCTGTCCGATTACATTTACACCGTGCACGTAAACGAACCAGAAGAGACTCTGGAATGAGTCTCTGTCTGTATCATTGCACTATCCTCTAAACATTTAAAAAACGAATCTCTTCAGGATGCGTCGCACACAGTTATGGGCAACCGGTAGCGACGATAAATAAACGTAAAACACCCAGATACTCAGTATGTATATCTGTAATTCTTTAGTTTAATCATTATTTATTTCAATTCTTTTTAGATGCATAGAAAGAAATAAACATTGTACATATACATAAGACCATCTCCGTGGCCTAGTGGTTAAGGCGTCGAATGAGCATATATACGCTTTCATCCCCGCCAACGAGGGTGATTAATATAAGTTGTTAAAACTTGATTCGCAATCGATGTAAAATAAATATAAATTTGTTTTTTAAAAAGGGGTTCGTTCTGATATGGCCGGTTGGTGAGCCGCCATCTAGTTAAATAATGGTTACCGATTGCCTACCAGTCTGGCGCCTGGCATACAAGCATATAGCCGGTTGGTGAGCCGCCATCTAGTTAAATTATGGTTACCGATTGCCTACCAGTCTGGCGCCTGGCATACAAGCATATAGCCGGTTGGTGAGCCGCCATCTAGTTAAATAATGGTTACCGATTGCCTACCAGTCTGGCGCCTGGCATACAAGCATATAGCCGGTTGGTGAGCCGCCATCTAGTTAAATAATGGTTACCGATTGCCTACCAGTCTGGCGCCTGGCATACAAGCATATAGCCGGTTGGTGAGCCGCCATCTAGTTAAATAATGGTTACCGATTGCCTACCAGTCTGGCGCCTGGCATACAAGCATATAGCCGGTTGGTGAGCCGCCATCTAGTTAAATAATGGTTACCGATTGCCTACCAGTCTGGCGCCTGGCATACAAGCATATAGCCGGTTGGTGAGCCGCCATCTAGTTAAATAATGGTTACCGATTGCCTACCAGTCTGGCGCCTGGCATACAAGCATATAGCCGGGTGGTGAGCCGCCATCTAGTTAAATAATGGTTACCGATTGCCTACCAGTCTGGCGCCTGGCATACAAGCATATAGCCGGTTGGTGAGCCGCCATCTAGTTAAATAATGGTTACCGATTGCCTACCAGTCTGGCGCCTGGCATACAAGCATATAGCCGGTTGGTGAGCCGCCATCTAGTTAAATAATGGTTACCGATTGCCTACCAGTCTGGCGCCTGGCATACAAGCATATAGCCGGTTGGTGAGCCGCCATCTAGTTAAATAATGGTTACCGATTGCCTACCAGTCTGGCGCCTGGCATACAAGCATATAGCCGGTTGGTGAGCCGCCATCTAGTTAAATAATGGTTACCGATTGCCTACCAGTCTGGCGCCTGGCATACAAGCATATAGCCGGTTGGTGAGCCGCCATCTAGTTAAATAATGGTTACCGATTGCCTACCAGTCTGGCGCCTGGCATACAAGCATATAGCCGATTGGTGAGCCGCCATCTAGATAAATAATGGTTACCGATTGCCTACCAGTCTGGCGCCTGGCATACAAGCATATAGCCGATTGGTGAGCCGCCAGCTAGTTAAATAATGGTTACCGATTGCCTACCAGTCTGGCGCCTGGCATACAAGCATATAGCCGGTTGGTGAGCCGCCATCTAGTTAAATAATGGTTACCGATTGCCTACCAGTCTGGCGCCTGGCATACAAGCATATAGCCGGTTGGTGAGCCGCCATCTAGTTAAATAATGGTTACCGATTGCCTACCAGTCTGGCGCCTGGCATACAAGCATATAGCCGGTTGGTGAGCCGCCATCTAGTTAAATAATGGTTACCGATTGCCTACCAGTCTGGCGCCTGGCATACAAGCATATAGCCGATTGGTGAGCCGCCATCTAGATAAATAATGGTTACCGATTGCCTACCAGTCTGGCGCCTGGCATACAAGCATATAGCCGATTGGTGAGCCGCCAGCTAGTTAAATAATGGTTACCGATTGCCTACCAGTCTGGCGCCTGGCATACAAGCATATAGCCGGTTGGTGAGCCGCCATCTAGTTAAATAATGGTTACCGATTGCCTACCAGTCTGGCGCCTGGCATACAAGCATATAGCCGATTGGTGAGCCGCCATCTAGATAAATAATGGTTACCGATTGCCTACCAGTCTGGCGCCTGGCATACAAGCATATAGCCGATTGGTGAGCCGCCAGCTAGTTAAATAATGGTTACCGATTGCCTACCAGTCTGGCGCCTGGCATACAAGCATATAGCCGGTTGGTGAGCCGCCATCTAGTTAAATAATGGTTACCGATTGCCTACCAGTCTGGCGCCTGGCATACAAGCATATAGCCGGTTGGTGAGCCGCCATCTAGTTAAATAATGGTTACCGATTGCCTACCAGTCTGGCGCCTGGCATACAAGCATATAGCCGGTTGGTGAGCCGCCATCTAGTTAAATAATGGTTACCGATTGCCTACCAGTCTGGCGCCTGGCATACAAGCATATAGCCGATTGGTGAGCCGCCATCTAGATAAATAATGGTTACCGATTGCCTACCAGTCTGGCGCCTGGCATACAAGCATATAGCCGATTGGTGAGCCGCCAGCTAGTTAAATAATGGTTACCGATTGCCTACCAGTCTGGCGCCTGGCATACAAGCATATAGCCGGTTGGTGAGCCGCCATCTAGTTAAATAATGGTTACCGATTGCCTACCAGTCTGGCGCCTGGCATACAAACATAGGATAATAATAGTGTCTCATAAATCCGAATTGGCTGGCCTTTTAAATACGGGAAGTACTGATGTTCATAAAAAGAAGTGTGACAGAAATGGTTGGCCCTTTAAATAGGGGTGAAACTATAATAAACAAACACGTTTATACATCAGATTAGAATGAAACGAAAACTTATATCAATTGGGTGGTACACACCACAACATACTGGGGCATAATATATTTAATATTGAAAATATGTGAAACCTATTCAAGATACATTAATAACTATTATTAACCTAAATCGCTATGTAGTCCCAGTAATATCTATGGAGGTGGGATAGATGTGGCGACTACTTATCCACTGCATGGTAGCTAAATGGCTGTCGTTTGTATGGAGATATAATAGTATATTAACCTAAATCTCTATGAAGGAAAGGGTTAATAGGTCACTTGATCAAATTAATTATCAATCATTGGCTGATATGCTTAAATGAATGTTCATCTGTCATTGAATTTATTTAAAGATTCTTCTATAAATGATAAAAACGAGCCTATGACGAGTTTTAATCGTTTTTAGAAGAGGGGTTAACTAAATTAAAGAACAAATGAATACGACTATAACATTCTATTTATAACATAATCTTCCAAAAATCTGTAAATTCACTGAATAGGAAGTGTTGCGTGTACATGTGCTTCAGTTAATATCAATGCAGTGCGTTATGCGGTTTGTTGGTAATGAATAGTAAGCGCAGCAAAACGTAGTTCACATTTTATTAGGTAATTTTACTCGTATTAGTTACTTTGCTTATGTGATAATCTATTAAATTCATAACTCTATTATAAAGCAATACAATTATAAATGTATTCTAAACAACAATGTACGTTCTACATGTATATTATTATGTCAATATTATTGAGCACACGCGACTATGACGTCACAAGTACATTACTATGACGTAATAACAATTATTATTTAGATATGAATTTCAGCCTGTTTGTTGCCGTTTATAATTTGCCTACCATAATACTGTCTACCACATAAGTTGTTACGCTGTGATTTCCAGTCGGATATTACGCATGCAGAAACACCGTATCAAAACTAGTTCATGTGACGCATGAGCACCGATGCTAGTTTGTTTACCTCCCGTAGCGTCCCAGTGTGTCTAATTTGACATATAACAGATGTACTTGGTGGTAATATGTCAATGTTTTCATGTATCTAATTCAGTAACTGTGGTGTATTAAATGGATATCGGATAGCATGATTGCCCTATCATATGTCCATATCAACGTAATAGAGGTTATTATGTGGCTAGTTTCATATCAGCCTAGGTATCTACTCTCGGTAAATCAGCCTTCGACGATCGGTCGTTATCAATGCGACGAGACTTCTCTTAATTGTAGTGTGCCTTACCATTAAAGCGACAATACATCAGAGAAAATCAAATTTCTACAGAATGTATTGTCCAATTATATCGTATAATTTTTTCAAAATATTTGCCTCAAAAACTGAGTATTTAAACAAGTAAACAAACGTCGTATGCGCGGTTTGTTGACATAACAAAATAATGTAAATAGGGTCGATATCCATGCGTAATACAACGCATGTATCCTGAATAACACGATTTATGGTACATATGTATCGTTATATCACACATGTGTACCTGTGCATATTATTTGTAGACTAAATTTAGTTAAATTATCTCTAAACGACATTATCTCGCGTTTAGTATCGACTCCGATGACAACAACGGTAATGCAGGAGCATGAATGACCGTTATATGAAATCCTACTTTCAATTTTGAGACTACACAAATCAGTTTATTGATTCAATGTTAGTGTTCAACTGTATTCGGAAGAATGTGTAGTAGCAATGCATTTATATGTGAAAAATGCATCGTATTTGCTTTTTTGCGATGTAATGCCGCTTTAATGTTAGGCAGCAATTCAAGTAGAAATATATGTTAAAGATTAATTTACAAATTATAAAGATTATTCACTCAACCAATCAGAATCCTAGCAGGTGTTATTACACATGTGTACATATAAGAAAATATGTGATGGTTGTATGAAACTGAATACAAGAAAAGTTATGTGATAAAATACTTATATACTATATTCTGTTCGATTAGCGCAGTGGGGTAGCACGCTCGCTTCTCATCACTGCAACCCGTGTTCGATACTCGGATCGGGAAGTATGTGAGATGGTATGGTGGTAGCCAGATCGAACATGTGCATTTGATTCGCGTACTCCGGTTTCTTCCCACATGAAGGGCCACATATACACTTTCATCCGCGCGCGCAAAGGAGAGTGATTAAAATAAGTTGCTATAGCTTGTTTCGCAATAGTGTAAGCTGAATAAAGTATATACTTTACTATATTCATGCAATACCAAATTTGAGATAGATTTAATATAGTAATACCAGAGAACATATGCCCACATGACATTCAACCAATACTGATGCCAAGGGGTCTGAACTTTTATACGCGGCAATCGTGGCCTGAAACAAAAAGCAAACATAACAAACCGACTTAGGATCATAATTCAACATAATCTTAACCTCGGTCAGTACTCTGGCTACATTAACCTCGGTCGGTACTCTGACTACATTAACCTCGGTCAGTACTCTGGCTACATTAACCTCGGTCAGTACTCTGGCTACATTAACCTCGGTCAGTACTCTGGCTACAATACATTAACCTCGGTCAGTACTCTGGCTACATTTTAAGGAGTAGTTTCCTTTGCACAACATACTATCAGTTTTCATCAGTGTTCTCCTCTTGTGATTAGTTGACAGACGTCTTACAGTATAATTATCCAATGGATACTTTGTATATTTTTTTTCGATTAAAATTTATTCAAATAATTTATTTATTAACATGATTATAATAAAAATCACATTTATTATGCTTCAACATACGGCTATAGAACAACGATAAGGACAAAGTATTCCAACTAAAACGGATCGGTGTAGATTTTAGGATAAGCCGAACTTTATCTGTCAAGGGAGGTAATCGAAACACCAGCAATGTCTTTCATGGTCGGTCTTTATATTTAAGCAGTTATACAATGTTAAGCTGCAGCTACATACAGGAAACTAGTAAGTAAACAATAACGGATGTCACGATATGGGATGTCACGGTCAATTTCGTACAATAATATAACCATTTAACTTAAGTGTTATTCGCTTCCAAGAACATAACATGCTGGACATAATTACAAAACATACCGCATAGTCATTTTCTATATGTCCATTCTCGTCAGAGAGAAACATATTTGTGTTCACGTTCGTGTTTCTTGTAAGGTTGAGCAGTGTTTTCACCCCTCGTGCGTCTACCGTAAATTCCATGTTCTCAGGAAACACATACTGCTGAGAGTAAGTCGTTCTGTCATCAATTATGATACTTCGTCTGCGCAGTGATATCGCTGTATGCTGTGTCACTATCGCTGTAATATATAACATACTTACTTCAACATAATGTTATTTATACTACCTTCCACACGAAATCAGTGTCGACTTATGTTGTTTTACGTTTATTTATCGCCGCTACCGGTTGCCCATATGAGTAAAATAACTAGCACCACCAATGGAAACTATTAACTAGCGATTCATTCCTTAAATCTATTTATAGTTATGTGTTCAATCCCATGTGACATTGCCCATATCCCCCTACCAATTCAACATGGCAGTTTGTTGTATTGATCATGCCAGCCGCTAGTTGTTCTGCCCAGCCGCTTTTAAACTCTTACCAAACTTATTTCTCATTACTTTCTTATAGCTATGCTTTCTTATACAGTCTACATCCGTTATGTCAAAGTCTCTCAAAGAATTCTCCGGTTATCTCGAAGTCGGATCAAAGTCCCGTTTCAGACACTATCATTTTACATATAACTGGATCTGTTTATATCGAATTTCGTTAAATCAAACTTCGGTTATGTCGAAGTATTTTGTTCGGTCCGACGGAATTCGACATAACCGATGTAGACTGTACTTATGCGTTCTTATATTTATGCTTTTAAAATACTGTTAACGTCATGGCGGTTTGACGCACAACGTGTCTACATCCGCACGAGGAGTTTGACATTAGCAGATAGATATGTGACAGCGTATGACACGAACACAATGTTTTTATCATAGCTTGGGCTAAGCACGTGGGTCTAGGCGGTTTCTCTTTGGCGGTTTGCCCAGATACGGTTATCTGAAACAATCTTCATTAGACTTGGGCAAACCCCTAGCGGTGGTTTGCTTAGTATGCTCCGTACATACTAACTTGTAGAACTACTGGTATATATATAAATGTTCTTTAGGTGTTATTGTTTCATTCTCCCATCAGAGTTCAACTGAGCCTATGCTAGAGTACGAGCAGGACATACATAAGCATGGGTGTGCCGTTCATAATGACGATGGCGCTACTGGTGCATGGTATACCGTGCAACATATGTACCTATTATCTCAATTAAAACCAATTAATTTTGAATTGAATCATCTTACCGGGTTCCGGGTGTGTCGTATACTCCTCGGTAATTATGGCAATCACTGGCAGCGCCATATACAGCAGCCAGCACAGTTGGTTATGTTATGTTATATTTCGGGTTTTACGCCTGCATCAGCACCATTTTGGGCTATATCGCCGGCGGGCAGTTTACTTAACAACACCTTTCCTGGGCAGGCTCCAGCGGTTAACCAGTACTTGGGTGCACCAACCTCCGTAAGAAACTGCCAACTTTTTCATATAAATGAGACACGGCCTGAGCGGGGCTCGAACCAGTGACCATCAGTGATGATAGGTTACAGTGGTATACAAGTCAGCGACCTTAACCACTCGACCACGGAGGCGGACTCAGCACAGTTGGTATAGGTACCGAGTACCCATAGTTGAATTACTGAAATTATTACGTTTAAACTGGAATTATTTTACAACAATGGTTATTATTATTATATTTCGGGTTTTACGCCTGCATCAGCACCACTTTGGGCTATATCGCCGGCGGGCAGTTTACCTAACAACACCTTTCCTGGGCAGGCTCCAGCGGTTGACCAGTACTTGAGTGCACCAACCTCATTAAGAAACTGTTACAACAATGGTATCAAGTTCTAGAAAATCGTGTATTTTGTGGGATGAAAACATGATAGTGTTGTGGAATGTGGAACGAGCGGACTCCGAAATTAGCCCAACCGACATATGCTGGCGACAGCAGTAATAATTGAGAAATATATATGTCTTACAGTCTATAATTATTGTTATGATACCGATTTATGGAAAATAAATTATAATAGTCTTTATTATCTTCGTGTAGAAGAGCAACATTCTACATAGATAGCTTTCTTTATTTATAGAGGGTGACCTAATTAGTTTGACCTAATTAGTTCTGAACTAATCCTCCTTATGGCGCTCTTAAATGTCTTAGCACTATGACATTAATGCACATGCACAATAATTATAACCAAAGTACACAGTTACGCCATGCAATATACATGTATAATGATATAATAGAAGATGAATATCATTTTCTTCTCGAGAGTAATTTATAAACAATAGTAAACAAGCATTGTATTATTTTGAAAATTTGAATACACTGTCCCACATTTGTTACCAGTATCTCAGAATCACCCAGTTATCTTCACATAGTCTGAATATAGAAATGAGTGACGGATCACGCCATGTAGTTATACACTGTTGTGTGTGTGATATAATAGAAGATAAATACCATTTTGTTCTCGAGAGTAACTTATATATTGATATTCAAAATCATAATTTACGATTGAATTACTAGACTTACAGTAAACTTGTTATAGTGACCACATAATTATACAAGGCACTGTGGAATATATATATATAGGATTAATGCACATACACAATAATTATAACCAACGTACCCAGTTACGCCATGCAATATACATGAATAATGTTGTACAAGTTAACTTAAACAAATCAGGTAATGTTATCGAAATACAAAACGACATAAGCATATTGAATGACAATCATTATATAACTTTCTAATGTCTACCGACTAGTTTATACAAATTTGTTTTAGCTCGATTGCGAAGCAAGTTCTTTCAACTTATATTAATCACTCTCGAAACCTCATTCCTGATGGAATCCATCGCCATGAAGGAGAGAGAAGAGGCAACGTGGAATTTAAATGCCTTGCCTAAGGGCAGTCGTAACGGCTCCAGTGGGGCTCGAACTCCGGACATTTCGCACCTGAAGCGAACGCGCATCCACTGCGCTGTCTACCGATTAAATAGTTGTATCCATATTTCACATGTTGTCTTGAACAATATTTAAAGATCTACACATTTAAGCAATGTATATATATTTATCACATAACTTTGCTTGTATTCGGTGTAATACAGTCATCTCATAAATTCTTATATGACCACACGTTTAATAACGCCTGGGATGATTCTGATTGGTCACGGTATGACACTGATAGCTTGCAATTGACATTACATGGTGTTTGTGGTCATGCTTTATTTGTTGCTTAAGCAATAAAATGTTAAATATTAACTAGAATACAGAGATATATGAAAATATTATGTCGATTATTTGCATGATGTTGTTCGATTGACTATTTACTACGGCGTACGGATGTAGCTTTAAGATACGGCGTACGGATGTAGCTTTAAGATACGGCGTACGGATGTAGCTTTAAGATACGGCGTACTGGTGAAGGTGAGCTTAATTGCAAAATTCCAAAACGAGTTTCACAAAATATGGTATGAAATTACCACTAATGTAAGATCATATATATATATGGTTCAAATGATGCAAATTATGTTATAATAGACGGATATGTAGTCCAGTGGTTAACACATTGGACAGGTAATCCATGGATCGCAGGTTCGATCCCTCTTCTGACCCTAATAAAATTAGCAGTCTTTCAAATGGGACTTTAGACCGAGGTCTCGTGTCGGTGCTTTACACTGTGCACGTAAAAGAACCAGAGGAGACTCTAGAATGGGTCTCTATCTGTATCATTGCTCTATCCTCCAAAACGACTAATCTCTTCATGAGGTGTCGCTAATATGGGCAACCGGTAGCGACGATAAATAAACGTAAACACACACATACCCAGTATAAATTGCGTTATAATCGCGATTTTCACAAACAAGATACATTTGTAGTTTAATCATATAATATCGAGCTCTAAGCGAACTAAGCCCTAAGCAAGTTGAGAAAAGAGTGTGGATAGGGTTAGGGTTAGTGGATATCTATCGTGGGTTCAGGGTTAGGGTTAGTGGATATCTATCGTGTGTTCAAAATGTAAAGAAACTGTTGAGTGATTATAAGTTCACAGAGATTGAGGGCTTTTAGCTGATACGTTTTTAACCGGAAGGGGTTTAGGGTGGTTACAGCAATGCTAAATACAACATTCGTAGAATTATTACAATATACATTTCGACCAATATAGCATATAGCCTAATGATATAAATTGTGCATGGTATTATTATTTTTTAAAGCGGTAGGGGGTAATGTGCCCAGGCAATCAAACCAAATATTGTTGGCAGTGAACGGTTCTGAAAAGATGGACGACTTCTAAAACTATTCGCATCATGTTTCCAATCCCCTTAGTCATAGCTATAAACAACTGATTTATTCAATGGAACCTTTCTTTCATTCGAAACTTGTTTATTTCTGGGTATCCATGCAAAATATACTGAAATATATAATGCCTAACCCTTTCCTTCATAGAGATTTAGGCTAATTTAATATTATATTTCCATATAAACGACAGCTATTTAGCTATCATGCAGTGGATAAGTAGTCGCCATATCTATACCACCTCCATAGATATTACTGGGACTTCATAGAGATTTAGGTTAATATACTATTATATTTCCATACAAACGACAGCCATTTAGCTATCATGCAGTGGATAAGTAGTCGCCATATCTATACCACCTCCATAGATATTACTGGGACTTCATAGAGATTTAGGTTAATATACTATTATATTTCCATACAAACGACAGCCATTTAGCTATCATGCAGTGGATAAGTAGTCGCCATATCTATACCACCTCCATAGATATTACTGGGACTTCATAGAGATTTAGGTTAATATACTATTATATTTCCATACAAACGACAGCCATTTAGCTATCATGTAGTGGATAAGTAGTCGCCATATCTATCCCACCTCCATATATATTACTGGGACTACACGAGAGTCTGGCCTTTATTATGAACATTGGTTTGGCTACTACCTAGTCAATGTATGTGATATTGGAAGTCGTGATAGCGCAGTGGTAGCGCGTTCGCTTCACGTGCGAAAGGCCCGGAGTTCGAGCCCCGCTGGAGCCGTTACGATTGTGTCCTTAGGCAAGGGCGATGGATTCCATCAGGAATGAGGTCTCGAGAGTGATTAGTATAAGTTATAAGAACTTGTTTCGCAATCGAGCTAAAATAGATTTGTATAAATGAATGTATGTCATATTGGTAATGGCATCAAGAAGTGCTTCTATGAGGAAAAGGTTTAAGCTCAAACTAAATATATCACTAACTGTATGACATGAGAGAAAGATGAAATATCAAATAGTGCTTACCGGAGACAGGTATATGGTGCAGCAATACAACCACCCGAGCTCTGGTATAATGGATGTTAGTTCTACATTATATAGCCATTCAGGAAATTACTAATATAAGATAAATTATATTATTAATGATATATCAGAAACATCTGGTAAAACATTTATTTTGATTGACATAGAAATGATAACAGTTTAGTGACCGCTATGCGTATCATAGATAACGCTAGTTATTAGAAACATGTTTATTACCCCTACTTCTACAAAAATGTAATTTTACTGTTCCAAGTCAAGTGAACTGATTTCATCTACATGCAGGAGATTAAGAGCATTCATCAGTATCTGGTGTTGGACAACCATTGTCCACGAGATTTCTCAGAATGTGTCGTCAAAAACGCGGCGTGTTATTGTAAAACAACAAATAAATTGCCTATTAAATACATAGTAAAATGTAAAAACATACAGTCTGTTCATTTATACTTCCAATCTGTCATTTCTTCTGATACCACATCCACTGGGAAGAGGTATTCAAATCAAACTGTAAAAGAGCAAAACTCTTTCCAAATATAATGTTTCGCATAGCCAGTGCTCATCTGTGAATAACGTCACTGTGTTTACACACTGTATTCCTCCGCCAAATATTACAGTATACCAACCTTCAATTTGCAATGGCCTGAATTCTTATACCACATTTCTACACATCAACTAGTCTGAAGTCTTCTCAAGTCACATAATTTCTCAAACAACACAACAACTATACACTGCCTGTCATGAAAATGCATTTTTATCAAAAAGAAAAATTAACTATATTAGTCATCGGGACTACATTCGACATGCCTAGTTACGTATATACAACCTATAACAAAAACAAAACATGTGCTATGTAATTATTTCTTGCTTTGCATGAAATACAATCTTTAACACACTACCATAACAATTTTGAGCCATGTGGAACCAGTATTTTCAACAGAAACAATGATTTTAAGAAGTCACTAAAACAACTCGGCCAGTGTAAGAAGTGACTTTTTTACATGTTGACCCATGTGAAATTTTGATTAGTTATTGGGACTACATTCTGCCTATTTACGTATATACAACCTATATTATATAATGACAAGATGCTGTTACTCATTTTATATCACATCTCATTTCAAGTAATAAATTTATCTTTAACTCTTTCATAAAAGCGACTTTGTAAAAAAAGTAGAACATGCCGTCTGATCATGCTATATGCTGATTGCTCTTCAGACATGGAGCTGAAGCACCTGTCCGAATAGCAAACAACATAGATCCTGATCAGACGCGGCGTTACGCCACGGCTGATCTGGATCTATGTTGTTTGCACATGCTCTGAATTTATTCGGCGCTGAAAGAGTTAAATGATTTTTAGTAAGCATATAGGATTTATGTCGTTGTTTTGCACAAGAATTGTCAATAAATGTTGAAGCAAATTAGTTGGGCTACAAGTTTTAACAACATTAGTTACGGCCCTCCCAAATACATAAAGTAAATGGATAAGCACAGCTGTTGTCATATACACATTAAATCTCATATAAGATGTTCCACATATGACTACAACATAATTGGTTTTACCGGAAATCCTAGAGGAAACAATCATGATTATTTTAAACATCCAATGATGAAAGGGATTCAACAAAAAGTCTCGTCCATGACAGTCCAGTGCCGTCGCCGGCATTTTGAAAGTGGTCCGGCCAAATATAGGAGCACTGAAAGTGCGACTTTTTTTAGGGGGGTTCGGGGGCATGTTCCCCCGAGATTTTTTTGGATTCTGTACTCGATTTCCTTGCATCTGGAGGCATTTCAGTGTGTATGTTAGCCTTTTATTAATGCCAACTTTTCTTAAAATTAACAATGTTTTTTCTTCAACGTAAGTGTTTAAAGGACCACACCTCTCGCAAAATCGTCTGCCATGATTGAGTAGAACACTGAATTCTTAATATTCCTGGCTACGTCTCGCAGAATTGAAAGTGCCATGATCTTGAGCATTTCGTTCTGTGCCTCACCACACGTGTACTTCTCATTCTTCCGTTTCAACCAGTTAAGAACTTTGGAATCTTCTTCGCCCCTCAACTTTAACAACTGTATGTAATTGCTGTCAGACTCATCATCACCACGGATTGCTAGACCCTGGCGTGCTAAAAAACGAACAGTTGACAGAATCTTCAGTAAACATTCCCGGTTTGTAGCTTTTTAATTAGCAAGACCCTCTGACAGCATTTCACCAATATCCCTAGTCACTGCCGGTAGAGTGAGTACTTTCTCGACAGCCTCACGATGGCAGTTCGACGATTCATGTTTCTTGAAGCCTGCTGTCGCGTCTTTCCAGTTGGAGAACCCATTGACGATGAATGCTTTATCAGTATTAGCTGACGACAATTTGGACTCCTTTGTGGCTGTCAGGCACACATGACAGAACGAAAGATCACGTGCTTCGTCATAATGAAGCCATGCACGAGACTCGAACCATTTCTCCTGAAAAGCTCTTTGAACCGGTTGTTTCTGACCAAAGCTGCGTTTTGGAAATTTAAAACCTTTTGGCTGATTTGCTGCTGGAGGAAATGCGGACGCCATGGTTTACAGTAACATTTCTTAGTTTAATCTCGTATGAATTAGTTTGATATTATGAAATGAATTTGGAGTCTTTACCTGTTTTATAGCAGTTAAGTATAAATGTATTCGACGTGTCAATTAATGTCAATTAGTAATTCCCAGACAGTGTAGGTCCTACCATGGCATAACTTAACAGGCTCTCCTATGCTGTGTGTCAATTAACAAAAAAACACATGCCAATACAATACCTACAGATAATAAATGCACACCCTGTGGCCTGCGATCCTTAGTGTGACACTAAAATGTCATTTCATGTTATATTGATTTTGTTCCTCCAAATATTTGGCACAGAATCGGACTTCAACTAAAAAACACATGACGTATATAATTATGTATACATAACAGGAATAAAGAATATAACTGTGTTATCAATTATCACAAAGGAACAGCCGGGTCCAGTGGTTAACATGTTGGACTGGTAATCCAGGGATTAGTTTATACAAATTTATTTTAGCTAGATTGCGAAACAGTTCTTACAACTTATATTAATCACTCTCGAGACCTCATTCCTGATGGAATCCATCGTCACGACTGAGAGAGAAGAGGCAACGTGGAATTTAAATGACTTGCCTAAGGGCATAATCGTAACGGCTCCGGCGGGTTCGAACTCCAGGGATTGCAAGTTTGATCCCCCTTCTGACCATAATAAAATTAACGGTCTTTCAGATGGGACTTTAAACCGAGGTCTCGTGTTGGTGCTACACACCATGCACGTAAAAGAACCAGAGGATACTCTGGAATCAGTGCACTATATTCCAAAAATCTAAAATGACTAATCTCTTCAGGAGACGTCGCTCATATGGACAAATGGTAGCGAAGATAAATAAATGTAAAACACACACTCACAACGGAGTTTTCCTACACAGTTACTGTTATATCTCACCTTTTGCACCGGCACGTAATTATGTTCGGCACTTAATTATTTTCGGAGTTATATTAATTAACCCTCAACTCAGGGTTTATTATATTTTAGAATTTTTGGGAGAAGTGAGAAAGCACGTGATTGCGTCCTTAAATGGTGTTATTTAATAAATGTCAACAAAATATGGTTAAAATGCACAGTATGACCATTAAATACAACATCTGAATAGAAGGGGTGCTTTATATGGGCCAGTGTATATTACTGGACAAAATCTTGTATGAAAATTATTCCTAGGGCGACTGTTTCGCAAACATCGCACTCTAGAATTATCACTGAACACATGCATTGTTATTGCATGTGATGTAGAAACAATGTCATCAATAGAACGTTAATGCCTCACATTGTAATGTAATATTATTTCCAAGCGGAGACGCCTTATATGAAGCGGGGGCGAATGGCCTTATATGAAGCGGGGGCGAATGGCCTTATATGAAGCGGGGGCGAATGGCCTTATATGAAGCGGGGGCGAATAGCCTTATATGAAGCGGGGGCGAATGGCCTTTTATGAAGCGGGTGCGAATGGCCTTATATGAAGCGGGTGCGAATGGCCTTATATGAAGCGGGGGCGAATGGCCGTATAACATTAAAGATGGTTTCAACTATACTCAGCTATTCCCAATTTCATTTTTTTAGACACAATACTTGAACATTTCTAATTGGCAATGTATCGAGCACTCAAATTATGATTACCTATATTAACATTTATACATTAATGAAAGATATCACAATCTCATTTCCTGTTATCTTAACTTTACGGTTTCCCAATATAACAGTGACAATATGTGTGAACAAGATTAATCGGAAGGACAGAGTAGGTCTATACACATTTATTTTAGCTAAGTATAAACGGTGGAGAGGCAATATGCATTATTTATTTTACAATATATTGCGACGCCCCCTGAAGAGATTAGTCATTTTAGATTTATTTTTGGAGGATAGTGCAATGATACAGACAGAGACCCATTCCAGAGTCTCCTCTTGTTCTTTTACGTGCACGGTGTAAAGCACCGACATGAGACTTCAGTTTAAAGTCCCATCTGAATGACTGTTAATTTCATTAGGGTTAGACAGGGGATCGAACCTGCGATCCCTGGATTACCAGTCCAGCGTGTTACCACTGGACTACAGATCCGTCTGTAGAAGTAAAGATTTTCCAAAAAGTTAATGAGGGTACAATAACCCTGTTTGTTGCAACACTGTTTAATTTCATTGCACCATTATAATAATTTATTACGTAATGTGTGATACCATTATGCATCATTTAACTTCAAAATGAAACAAATACATATATATTCATTCGTGTCAGTCCATTCAACAAATGTTGGACATCCCTCGTTTCCGGCTACTTCTTGTATTGTGTCTGTGCAGATCTCTTGGTTGAACACAATCGTCAGGATCACTATTCAAATCACTCTTGTAAACATCTTCACTGTCTTTATCAGCATCACTATGATCACCTTCGATCTCATCATCTTCATCATTATCACTTACTACATCTTCATGACTCTTCATATGGTTCTTCAAATGTTTGTTCCAAAAGAATGCCTCAATACAGACATCACATTTCAACTGACGCTTTGGTTTCTTTACTTTTTCACCGTTATGACAACTTTGCGTATGTTTTAATAACATATGCTTTGTTCTAAATGGATATTCGCAGACACTACAAATAAACTTTTTGGATAAACATGTATGCGTCGCTTCGTGTCTGGTAAGTTTGTATTTCTCGTAGAAGGACCACGTGCAATAACTACACTTGAATTTTTTATCTTCATCAGGTTTGTGAGAATTATGATGCTTCTGCAGATTAGAGGCTCGTTTAAATCCAGCGGAACACACTTGACATTTATACGGTCGGTCAACTTTGTGCGTGATCATATGGTGAACTAAATGATGCTTGTGCAAGAAACGCTTCTGACATATCTCACAAACATACTCCTTCTCCGCTTTGTGAATCTTCATATGTGCAAATATGATATCCCGCTTTTTGAAGACCTGTAAATGGAAAATATATTACAGCGTAAGACAAGGCTTGCAATAAAATGTTCTTGTTTATATATTAATTATCGTAATATCACTTGTTTAGGATATATGAGTTACCAGTTGAATACTCCCTACACTCTTAATACAGTCATGATCATGTTTTGCATAGTCTAAAATCCATCATGACATTGTCATTATTTTTCATGTATGTCCATAATCATTACATCATTTGTCCATCCTCATCATGATTGCATATATCATAATATTGTACTATATATATTGTAAATATGCTTCAATGTTACAGATGAGAAACTGTAAAGTTGAAGTCTTAATAAAGCATTCTTCTTCTATATAACTTATCACGGATAGTAATACATTACTATCTGTATTTAATGTAAAACCAGACTTCACTACATCACTAGCTGTATTTAATGTAAAACCAGACTTCACTACATCACTAGCTGTATTTAATGTAAAACCAGACTTCACTACATCACTATCAGCATTTAATGTAAAACCAGACTTCACTACATCACTATCTGTATTTAATGTAAAACCAGACTTCACTACATCACTAGCTGTATTTAATGTAAAACCAGACGTCACTACACCACTAGCTGTATTTAATGTAAAACCAGACTTCACTACATCACTAGCTGTATTTAATGTAAAACCAGACTTCAATACATCACTAGCTGTATTTAATGTAAAACCAGACTTCACTACATCACTAGCTGTATTTAATGTAAAACCAGACTTCAATACATCACTAGCTGTATTTAATGTAAAACCAGACTTCACTACATCACTATCAGCATTTAATGTAAAACCAGACTTCAATACATCACTATCAGCATTTAATGTAAAACCAGACTTCACTACATCACTAGCTGTATTTAATGTAAAACCAGACTTCACTACACCACTAGCTGTATTTAATGTAAAACCAGACTTCACTACATCACTAGCTGTATTTAATGTAAAACCAGACTTCAATACATCACTAGCTGTATTTAATGTAAAACCAGACTTGACTACATCACTAACTGTATTTAATGTAAAACCAGACTTCACTACATCACTATCAGCATTTAATGTAAAACCAGACTTGACTACATCACTAACTGTATTTAATGTAAAACCAGACTTCACTACATCACTATCAGCATTTAATGTAAAACCAGACTTGACTACATCACTAGCTGTATTTAATGTAAAACCAGACTTCACTACACCACTAGCTGTATTTTAATAAATCAGATAGCAGTATTTAATGTAAAACCAGACGTCACTACACCACTATCGCACCAACAGTTTAGGTCATATGGCGACGCTGCAGCTATTATTGCTGAAGGATAGAACCACCAACCTCTCATCAGTCCGTTGGATAGATTCATCACTTAGAAGAATTCTATTGACAGAATAAGTTGCACTTGAATGTTGGATTCATTGTTACAAAAAATACTGCATCAATAGACTGAATGACAATCTGTTCCTAGTATAAACACTATTTATTGTACAATGATTGCGAAATAAGCTTTATCAACTTATATTAATCACTCTCGTTGGTGCGGATGAAAGCGTAAATGTGGTCATTCGTGTTGGAGGAAACCGGTGTACCCGGAGAAAACCCACCTGTCCGATCTGGTGACCACTGCACCATCTCATATACTTCCCAGTCCGAGGATCGAACCAGGGTCGCATTGGTGAGAAGCGAGCGCGCCAACCACTGTGCTAATTGGACAGCCAACAAAATTACACTAATCAATCTCGAAAACCACTGCGCTAATGCTATTAGGGCGCATAGAGAAAGGCAGACATCAGTACGCCAGTACGCACGACTTGAGCTGAAGCATGTCAAAAACGAAAACTGTGTACCTTACTGCAAACTCCACATGTGTAGTCATAACAATCAATTCTTCGTTTGCAGTCATGTGTATACAGCATTCTCATGTCAGTGAATGCCACTCTACAGACAGTACAAATCTGGCTCCTTTTCGACTCTGTTGGACATTTGAGCATATGGACATCATAAGCCGCAACTTCACTAAAGGCTGACCAACAATCCTGACACTGTAATATTTTTATTTCCGGATAGTTGGAGGCAACAGCAACACTTCCTACATCATTGTTATCATTTATCGCTTCCATATATGTTTCTATACTATCTTGTTGCACATCACCTCTAGATGCATGGCAACATGTTGACAGCCTACTTATATCTGGTTTTAAATCAACTGTATTCCTAATAATTTCTTTTTCTGCAATCACAAAGTTACTGCAAGGTGGCTGACTGACATCTGGCTTTATGTCGAACGTGTCTACATCACACATGTCTCGTTTGTCATTAACATCTTGAATATATTCAACCAAATTTGCAACAACAGATTTCCTCTTTGCTTTATCAGTATTCTTTTGATTACCAGTTTCTGTACATAAAGTGTGTGTATTTTTACTATCTCTATTAATAACACAATTCATATTAAATGCATGCTTAACCGTATTACTTTCATGTTTGATACTTCCTGGTGACTGGTTTGCTTTCATGTTTGGACACTTCACGATAGGCATCCGCTCATTCCTCTTCATTCTCACTTCCTTCGAAAGCTTCAAGTATTTCACAACTGTAACCTTTCTTCCCCCTTCCCATGAAATGTTCCTGGTCTGTGTCAAGCAAACCTCTCCATTTTTGGATAACTATAAGCACATCATAAAAGTCAATAAGTAAGTACAAGCATGATGTTAATAATATGGTATTTTAATGAAGGTTTTAATTGTATGGCATCACAGATATTATATGGATACAATGATTTTTAAAACACGTGAACAGTACTTACCTCATTAACACCAGACTTTGTAGATGGTTGTAGTTCGTTATTTTGTAGGCCATTATGCCTTCGTACATCATGGAGAACATTGAGTTTCATTGCATCGTATGTTTTGCAACTCACACTTGTGCCGACTTTTTTAATACATTTGCGTTGACAATCTTCTAAAAAACTTGTATTTTGAATAGACGCTAAATGGTGTAAGGTGTGTGCATTACTAGAGCTGGTACCAATATTTGATTCATTCTCTGTTGCATGCGCATCTATTATATCAACGTCTGATATGGTCTGCATATTGGTATTGCTGTCTTTCTCACAAAACTTTTCGACACAATGTTTTACTCTTGTTTTGAAGTGTTCGTTTAAATACTGGTTTGTCTTGAACATTGTACTATCTGCAGATGGAGCAACTGCGTTACTCTCACAGACACGGCTTTGTCGTTTTATTAGGTTGCCTCTGTGCAACTTATTTACATCCGGTTTCAGCAGATGATTTAAACTGTTGATATTACCAGTGTAGGTCGTTTTTAGTAACACAGGTGTGTCTTTATGATACAGTTGGTTGTGTGATTCTGGTGAACTGTAGTCTCGGCAATATGAAACAAGTGGTACCATTAATCTAGGTGCAATGTTCGACTCGAGTTGACATACGGCTGCCTGAACAGAACATTTTGAAATATCGTTGAAATGATGCTGAGGCTTTCGCTGTATCGGATGCTCTTCAGATCGTTTTCTATTCATAGATCCGTCCAAACACATATCTGTGACGCCTATATCTGTGGGATGAAGTGGTTTAAACTCACTAGCCTTATTCTGAAAACTGTTCGGATTCACTAATGATGTCCCCCTGCTGCGCTTGACATGCGACTCATCACAACACTCACTCTTCTCAATATAATTAATAACACCAGGATAGTTATGATCAGCATGAACGTTATTTATATATTCGTTATGTTCAGTCTCTTCCTGTTCCTTACTAGACCGCGGTGTTTTTTTGCTTGTTCTCTGACCTAGACTCTCCTCATCAAAGTTATCACTAGAAAATGCTTTACTTTCATTATAAGTTGTTGTACCAGAAAATATAGCTTGCGCCTTTAAACCACGTGCTGCATGAACGGCATAGTCGTGGTCAAGTATGACCAGTCTATTAAAGTGATCTATCTCAGCTAATGTTGATGCATCAGCTGCTGTATCTCTTTCGTCAATGACCAGTTTATCATTTGACGGGATACAATCATCATCCGATATCATACCATCACTCATGGCATACTCCTCATCTATTATCAATTTACTATATTCTGTCACTTCACCAGCTTTTATGACTAGTTTATCATGTTCACATTTCGCATCTTCTATTACTAAATTATCATTTCCAAATTCATTCTCATCTATTACTAGTTCATCATTTCCAATATCACATTCATCTACTACTAGTCTATCACACTCGTTCTGATCAGTTACAAATTTATCTTTCTTTATATCAGCCTCGTCAATTTCCAGTGCATTGTTCACTGCAGCGTCTACCTCATGCATTACCAAGAAGCTGTCTACCAACCTATCCATATATACATGGTGTCCGTATACGTCCTCGTCTTCGAACAAATGACGAAACGTATTATTACACTGTGTCATATTTGCTAAATACTTCATAGTCATACTAGATTAACTTCATGTGTGTAATCCATAGTTCCTCTATATCCAGTAATCCACAGTTCTATATGCAGTAATCCACAGTTCTATATCCAGTAATCCACAGTTCCATCATATCACTGAAACTGAAATAAATATATATCTTCATGAAGTGTCCTGTAAAACAAATAATTCTGAAAATATTATCAAGAGAGTCATGGTGGCTATGGTCCTTACAATGACAAGATGTGTTGCATGAATCTCATATAGGCCTGACCACAGATGATGGTCACATTGACAATACGGGAGGAGATTGGCAATGCGAACCTGTTGTGCATGAAAAAGACATCGGTTAACCCTTTCAACACCACAGACCTCTAAATTGGCTTACAAAATAGTGTAGATCCAGATGAGCCGGCTCGTGACGAGCCGTCTCATCAGGATCTGCACTTTTTTCAAGTAATATAACTATTTTTAGAATTTTTTTTACCCATTTTGATAAATGAACTGATCCAAATGTAATTTTGTTATTAATTTATTGGTCTAAAAATATCATGGACCAGTCCATGTCAGTTACTTGGTGTTGAATGGGTTAATATCCAGTGACCAGGCGACTTTTCATTTACTACAGTCAGTACATTTAAAAATGCATAACGACGAATATTTATACTCAGAACAAATGTAGTTTAAACCATTTTTTTCGTAATTGGGGTACCTGTGGCCAAAGTGTAACATGATTTAGAAAGTTATCCCTACATGTTTTTCATTAAATTCACATTGGTCATTTTATACAAGGGATAATCGAGCACATTGTTGCGACCAATTGAAAGGCGGCATTGAACCTATACAAGTAAAAACAAAACGCGACTCAGATTTATTCATTGTTCACTAGGCCACGACTCGGTAAAGCTGGCCGAAATCAGGCTATTGGAATGTTTGAAAAAGGAAGCTAAGAAAAAGGGTCATAGCACAACCGTTTGGATGAAATCATTCAACGAATTTTCGGCTTGTGGTTCGGTACCAGCAGATGGGGATGTGCGTGACCGCAATGGGACCCGATATATGACATGTGACGGGGATGTGCGTGACCGCCCTGGACCCGATATATGACATGTGACGGGGATGTGCGTGACCGCCCTCGACCCGAAATATGACATGTGACGGGGATGTGCGTGACCGCCCTCGACCCTATATATGACATGTGACGGGGATGTGCGTGACCGCCCTCGACCCGATATATGACATGTGACGGGGATGTGCGTGACCGTCCTCGACCCGATATATGACATGTGACGGGGATGTGCGTGACCGCCCTTGACCCGAAATATGACATGTAACGGGGATGTGCGTGACCGTCCTCGACCCGATATATGACATGTGACCGGGAGGTGCGTGACCGCCCTCGACCCGATATATGACATGTGACGGGGATATGCGTGACCGTCATCGACCCGATATATGACATGTGACGGGGATGTGCGTGACCGCCCTCGACCCGATATATGACATGTGACGGGGATGTGCGTGACCGCCCTCGACCCGATATATGACATGTGACGGGGATGTGCGTGACCGTCCTCGACCCGATATATGACATGTGACGGGGATGTGCGTGACCGCCCTCGACCCGATATATGACATGTGACGGGGATGTGCGTGACCGCCCTCGACCCGAAATATGACGGGGATGTACGCGACCGCCCTCGACCCGATATATGAAATGTCAAGGGGATGTGCGTGACCGCACTCGACCCAATATATGACATGTGACGGGGATTTGCGCGACCGCCCACGACCCGATATATGACATGTGACGGGGATGTGCGTGACCGTCCTCGACCCGATATATGACATATGACGGGGATGTGCGTGACCGTCCTCGACCCGATATATGACATGTGACGGGGGGGTGCGTGACCGTCCTCGACCCGGTATGACATGTGACGGGTAGGTGCGTGACCGTCCTCGACCCGATATATGACATGTAACGGGGATATGCGTGACCGCCCTCGACCCGATATATGACATGTAACGGAGATTTGCGTGACCGCCCTCGACCCGATATATGACATGTAACGGGGATATGCGTAACCGCCCTCGACACGATATATGACATGTAACGGGGATGTGCGTGACCGTCCTCGACCCTATATATGACATGTGACAACTCCGAGACAGGACGTGTATTTCAGTCACACCTGCGTGAATACCAGCAACAACTATAGGAACGGTTCCTACCAGCAACAACTATAGGAACGGTTCCTACCAGCAACAACTATAGGAACGGTTCCTACCAGCAACAACTACCAGTATATGACATGCAACAACTACCAGCAACAACTACCAGCAACAACTACCAGTATATGACAGGCAACAACTACCAGCAACAACTATAGGAACGTTTCCTACCGGCAACAACTATAGGAACGGTTCCTACCAGCAACAACTACCAGCAACAACTATAGGAACGGTTCCTACCCGCAACAACTACCAGCAACAACTACCAGCAACAACTATAGGAACGGTTCCTACCAGCAACAACTATAGGAACGGTTCCTACCAGCAACAACTATAGGAACGGTTCCTACCAGCAACAACTATAGGAACGGTTCCTACCAGCAACAACTATAGGAACGGTTCCTACCAGCAACAACTATAGGAACGGTTCCTACCAGCAACAACTATAGGAACGGTTCCTACCAGCAACAACTATAGGAACGGTTCCTACCAGCAACAACTATAGGAACGGTTCCTACCAGCAACAACTATAGGAACGGTTCCTACCAGCAACAACTATAGGAACGGTTCCTACCAGCAACAACTATAGGAACGGTTCCTACCAGCAACAACTATAGGAACGGTTCCTACCAGCAACAACTATAGGAACGGTTCCTACCAGCAACAACTATAGGAACGGTTCCTACCAGCAACAACTATAGGAACGGTTCCTACCAGCAACAACTATAGGAACGGTTCCTACCAGCAACAACTATAGGAACGGTTCCTACCAGCAACAACTATAGGAACGGTTCCTACCAGCAACAACTATAGGAACGGTTCCTACCAGCAACAACTATAGGAACGGTTCCTACCAGCAACAACTATAGGAACGGTTCCTACCAGCAACAACTATAGGAACGGTTCCTACCAGCAACAACTATAGGAACGGTTCCTACCAGCAACAACTATAGGAACGGTTCCTACCAGCAACAACTATAGGAACGGTTCCTACCAGCAACAACTACCAGCAACAACTATAGGAACGGTTCCTACCAGCAACAACTATAGGAACGGTTCCTACCAGCAACAACTATAGGAACGGTTCCTACCAGCAACAACTATAGGAACGGTTCCTACCAGCAACAACTATAGGAACGGTTCCTACCAGCAACAACTATAGGAACGGTTCCTACCAGCAACAACTATAGGAACGGTTCCTACCCGCAACAACTATAGGAACGGTTCCTACCAGCAACAACTATAGGAACGGTTCCTACCCGCAACAACTATAGGAACGGTTCCTACCAGCAACAACTATAGGAACGGTTCCTACCAGCAACAACTATAGGAACGGTTCCTACCAGCAACAACTATAGGAACGGTTCCTACCAGCAACAACTATAGGAACGGTTCCTACCAGCAACAACTATAGGAACGGTTCCTACCCGCAACAACTATAGGAACGGTTCCTACCAGCAACAACTATAGGAACGGTTCCTACCAGCAACAACTACCCGCAACAACTATAGGAACGGTTCCTACCAGCAACAACTATAGGAACGGTTCCTACCAGCAACAACTATAGGAACGGTTCCTACCAGCAACAACTATAGGAACGGTTCCTACCAGCAACAACTATAGGAACGGTTCCTACCAGCAACAACTATAGGAACGGTTCCTACCCGCAACAACTACCAGCAACAACTACCCGCAACAACTACCAGCAACAACTACCAGCAACAACTATAGGAACGGTTCCTACCAGCAACAACTATAGGAACGGTTCCTACCAGCAACAACTATAGGAACGGTTCCTACCAGCAACAACTATAGGAACGGTTCCTACCAGCAACAACTATAGGAACGGTTCCTACCAGCAACAACTATAGGAACGGTTCCTACCAGCAACAACTATAGGAACGGTTCCTACCAGCAACAACTACCAGTATATGACATGCAACAACTACCAGCAACAACTATAGGCATCCATGGCTAAATGCTATACCAGAAAATAACAACTTATGTTATGTTATATTTCGGGTTTTACGTCGGCATCAGCACCATTTCGGGCTATATCGCCGGCGGGCAGTTTACCTAACAACACCTTTCCTGGGCATGCTCCAGCGGTTAACCAGTACGTGGGTGCACCAACCTCCGTAAGAAACTGCCAACGTGTTCATATAAATGAGACACGGCCTGAGCGGGGCTCGAACCTGTGACCATCAGTGATGATAGGTTACAGTGGTATGCAATTCAGCGACCTTAACCACTCGACCACGGAGGCGGACTCAGAAAATATTCTTCTTTTCAAGCGTAGAGTACACCCCCAACACCGTCCGCAATCGTCTACGAGCTGTGAGGTTGTGAGGCGTAGAGTACACCCCCAACACCGTCCGCAATCGTCTACGAGCTGTGAGGTTGTGAGGCGTAGAGTACACACCCAAACACCGTCCACAATCGTCTACGAGCTGTGAGGTTGTGAGGCATAGAGTACACCCCCAAACACCGTCCACAATCGTTTACGAGCTGTGAGGCGTAGAGTACACCCCCAAACACCGTCCACAATCGTCTACGAGCTGTGAGGTTGTAAGGCGTAGAGTACACCCCTCAACACCGTCCGCAATCGTCTACGAGATGTGAGGTTGTGAGGCGCCTTTAGTCGACGAGAGAGACTGCTATGGGCATGGGCACATATTCACTGTGAGGTTGTGAGGCGCCTTTCGTCGACGAGAGAGACTGCTATGGGCATGGGCACATATTCACTGTGATGTTGTGAGGCGCCTTTCGTCGACGAGAGAGACTGCTATGGGCATGGGCACATATTTACTGTGAGGTTGTGAGGCGCCTTTCGTCGATGAGAGAGACTGCTGTGGGCATGGGCACATATTCACTTTAACGGACGGTAATGGGGCCGTGTGTTGTTCTCCGACGAATCGAGGATTCAACTGAGTAGTGCTGATGCTCGGAAGCGGGTGTGGCGAAGTTGCAACGAGTGGTATACAGATGCGTGCACCATCGAGGTCAATCGGTGGGACGGAGGTTCTCTCCACTTTTGCGCAGGTTTGCCAAGTTTCTCAGAACACCATTGGTGATTTTCAAGAGAAACGTGAATGCAAATGAATTGTGTTAATATCAACAACGTATTAAGGACAGTTGTGCCATTCTTCAAACAGAATTCTCCTGGAGGGTGTAGTCAACCATACACCAGGGATTATTCTTGAGGGCGGTGTGGGCAAAATATTCGCCCTAGGACTTCGCCCTCTAAAAAATATTTTTAAAATTTTAAAATTTCCCTACAAAATGTTGTCCAGTAAGACAGACACACTGGCCCATTATAAAGCACTCCTTCTATTAAAATGTTGTATTTAATGCTCATACTGTGTATTTTAACAATATTGTATTGACATTTATTAAATAACACCATTTAAGGACGGGATCGTGCGTTCTATCACATCTCCCAAATAGTCCGACCTAGAATGAACCCTGATATACAGACAAATAAATGGTAACACTGGCCAGGTCCGTCATAGACGGGTCAGGAGTGCACACTGGCCAGGTCCGTCATAGACGGGTCAGGAGTGCACACTGGCCAGGTCCGTCATAGACGGGTCAGGGGTGCACACTGGTCAGGTCCGTCATAGACGGGTCAGGAGTGCACACTGGTCAGGTCCGTCATAGACGGGGTCAGGAGTGCACACTGGTCAGGTCCGTCATAGACGTGTCAGGAGTGCACACTGGCCAGGTCCGTCATAGACGGGTCAGGAGTGCACACTGGTCAGGTCCGTCATAGACGGGGTCAGGAGTGCACACTGGTCAGGTCCGTCATAGACGGGTCAGGAGTGCACACTGGTCAGGTCCGTCATAGACGGGTCAGGAGTGCACACTGGTCAGGTCCGTCATAGACGGGATCAAGGAGTGCACACTGGTCAGGTCCGTCATAGACGGGATCAAGGAGTGCACACTGGTCAGGTCCGTCATAGACGGGTCAGGAGTGCACACTGGTCAGGTCCGTCATAGACGGGTCAGGAGTGCACACTGGTCAGGTCCGTCATAGACGGGTCAGGAGTGCACACTGGTCAGGTCCGTCATAGACGGGTCAGGAGACCAGTGGTTAACACGGACAGAGATCCCTCTCTGGCCATAATCATATTAATGGGACTTTGTACCGAAGTCTAGTTTCGGTGGTTTATATCTTGCAAGTAAAAGAACCAGGGGAGACAACTCTGGAGTGGGTCTATGTCTGTATCATTGCACTATACTCCAAACATCTAAAATGACTAATCTCTTCTGGAGGCATCGCTCATATGGGCAACAGGTAGCGACGATAAATAAACGATGGGGTGGAGCATTGATAACAATCGTGTGCCAAATTAAAAATGTCATTGTTTTCTAAGAATGTTGCTATCATGTCATGAAGGACCTCGCTACCCTTTTTATTACCTCTCTTGGCAGAAAAGGTCCGATTTATCCCTAAAGGTATGGCGGTCCTTGCAGTTGGAATCCTTTTGTTTTTACAGTTGTTCCCTAACCAGATGTTGCGCTATGATAAATGTGATTTTATCCAAATCATGTTAGTTAATTGATAAAAAAAATATACGGATGTTTTACCCACAATATAAAAGAAATACTCTCTTCAGGAGGCGTCGTTCATCTGATATGGGTAACCAGTAGCGACGATAACTAAACGCAAAAACACGGTTTAATTAATCTTTATTCAGTCTCACCAATATACATAGCAATTCGTATGCAAACATATTAAAATTGTTCATAGCCAATTAGCCAATTCATCAAATTTTATACAAATTTATTTTAGCTTGATTGCGAAACAAGTTCTTTCAACTTATATTAAATCACTCTCGAGACCTCAGTCCTGATGTAATCCATCGCCACGAGGGAGAGAGAAGAGGCAACGTGGAATATAAATGCCTTGCCTAAAGGCACAATCGTAACGGCTTCAGTGGGGATCGAACTCCAGATCTTTCGCACCTGAAGTGAACGCTCATCCACTGCGCTATCACGACTTCCACAAGACGTTCATCTCTGGTTGTTATGGTCATTCACCAAATGAGTCCATGTGTGTTTAGTGGACATAGCGATTGGCCAGTACCAATTGAAACCACCCAAGGTGGTCTGGTCATTGAGGTGGTCTGGTCATTGAGGTGGTCTGGAATTAAGCAGTTCAGGCTCCTTGTAGGTGTTAGGTGGTTGTAGTCGATATATACTAAGTTATTTCTGATTGTGCATAGGTATATGACTGATGATTGTATTTTGTATGCGTCGATGTTCAAGTGTTTGCCAGTTCAGGGAATAAATCATGTTTGTAACACTGCTTGAATAGTTATACTCATTGCAGATATAGCATGCGGCTGATCTTTGCACTTTTTCTGCTTTATAGCCAGACTTTTGCCAGGGGGTTGTTTAAACGTTGTTTATTTTACAACGATTGCGAAGCAAATTTTAACAAATTATATTAATCACTCTCGTTGGCGCGGATAAAAGCGTAAATGTGGTCATTCATGGAGTACCCGGTGAAAGCCCCACCTGTCCGATCTGGTGACCACCGTACCATCTCACATACTTCCCGGTCCGAATTCTGATAGAAAGCTAAGAAATAGTACCGATTATGGGGAACGAGAAGTATTGTGGTCGAATTGTCCGACATCCAAAAGAACAACTAGTGGTGGAAGCTATGCTCGGCGTATTCCTATGCTCGACATATTCCTATGCTCGACGTATTCCTATGCTCGACATATTCCTATGCTCGACGTATTCCTATGCTCGACGTATTCATATTCTCGACATATTCCTATGCTCGGCATATTCCTATGCTCGACGTATTCCAATGTTCGACGTATTCCTATGCTCGACGTATTCCTATGCTCGGCATATTCCTATGCTCGACGTATTCCTATGTTCGACGTATTCCTATGCTCGACGTATTCCTATGCTCAGCATATTCTTATGTTCGACGTATTTGTCTATTTATATAGTTTTAGGCTAATTTCGCTGACATAGCTTAAGCATGGTTCAATAGCATTCTGTTGCGTTTATCGTTAGACTGATACAATTGTCACATGACTGGTCCAGAAGACGAATATAAAGAAACAAATCATTGGGTTAAGTCCACAGTAACGGCTAGCTGAGAGCTTAGATACCTGACTTCAATGGTGTTCAGAGATATAAGCCCAAAATTGTGCTCTAGATGAAAGTTTAGCAACCTGACTTCAATGGAGTGTAGAGATAAGCCCACAATAGTGCTCTAGATGACGGTTTGGCCACATGACTTCAATGGTGTGCAGAGATATAAGACAACAATAGTGCTCTAGATGACGGTTTGGCCACCTGACTTCAATGTAGTGCAGAGATATTAGCCCACAGTAGTGCTCTAGATGATAGGTTAGCAACCTGACTTCTATGGTGTGCAGAGGGTTACGCCCCTTATAATGCTCTAGATGAGAGCTAAGCCACCTGACTTCAATGGTGTGCAGAAAGATAAGCCCACAATAGTGCTCTAGATGACACTTTAGCAACCTGGCTTCAATGGTGTGCAGTGATATAAGCACACACTAGTGCTCTAGATGACAGTTTAGCCACCTGATTTCTATGGTGTGCAAAGAGATTAGCCCACAATAGTGCTCTAGATGATAGGTTAGCAACGTGACTTCAATGGTGTGCAGTGAGATAAGCCCACAATAGTGCTCTATTTGACAGTTTAGCCACCTGACTTCAATGGTGTGCAGATATATAAGCCCACTATAGTGCTTTAGGTGACAGTTTAGCGACTTGATTCCAATGGTGTGCAGAGATATAAGCCCACAATAGTGCTCTAGATGACAGTTAAGCCACCTGACTTCAATGGTGTGCAGAGAGATAAGCCCACAATAGTGCTCTAGATGACAGTTTAGCCACCTGACTTCAATGGTGTGCAGAGCGTTACGCCCACAATAGTGCTCTAGATGACAGTTAAGCCACCTGACATCAATGGTGTGCAGAGAGATAAGCCCACAAGAGTGCTCTAGATGACAGTTTAGCCACCTGATTTCAATGGTGTGCAGATATATAAGCCCACAATAATGCTCTAGATGACAGGTTAGCCACCTGATTTCAATGGTGTGCAGAGAGATAAGCCCACAATAGTGCTCTAGATGACAGCTTAGTAACCTGACTTCTATGGTGTGCAACGAGTTACGCCCACAATAGTGCTCTAGATGACCGTTTAGCAACCTGACTTCAATGGTGTGCAGAGTTAAGTCCACAATAATGCGCTAGCTGACAGTTTAGAAACCTGACTTCAATGGTGTTCAGAGATATAATCCCACAATCGTGCTCTAGATGACAGTTAAGCTACCTGACTCTAATGGTTTGCAGATATATAAGCCCACAATAGTGCTCTAGACGACAGTTTAGCCACCTGACTTCAATAGTTTGCAGAGAAATAAGCCCACAATAGTGCTCTAGATGACAGTTTGGCCACCTGACTTCAATGAAGTGCAGTGAGATAAGCCCACAATAGTGATCTAAGTGACAGTTAAGCCACCTAATTTCTATGGTGTGCAGAGATATAAGCCCACAATAGTGCCCTAGATGACAGTTTAGCAACCTGACGTCAATGGTGTGCAGATATAAGCCCACAATAGTTCTCTAGATGACAGTTTAGCCACCAGACTTCAATGGTGTGCAGAGAGTTACGCCCACAATAGTGCTCTAGATGACAGTTTATCCACCTGTCTTCAATGGTGTGCAGAGCGTTACGCCCACAATAGTGCTCTAGATGATAGGTTAGCAACGTGACTTCAATGGTGTGCAGTGAGATAAGCCCACACTAGTGCTCTATTTGACAGTTTAGCCACCTGACTTCAATGGTGTGCAGATATATAAGCCCACACTAGTGCTCTAGGTGACAGTGTAGTGACTTGATTCAAATGGTGTGCAGAGATATAAGCCCACAATAGTGCTCTAGATGACAGTTTAGCCACTTGACTTCAATGGTGTGCAGAGAGATAAGCCACAATATTGCTCTAGATGACAGTTTAGCCACTTGACTTCAATGGTGTGCAGAGAGATAAGCCACAATATTGCTCTAGATGACAGTTTAGCCACTTGACTTCAATGGTGTGCAGAGCGTTACGCCAACAATAGTGCTCTAGATGACAGTTAAGCCACCTGACGTCAATGGTGTGCAGAGAGATAAGCCCACAATAGTGCTCTAGATGACAGTTTAGCCACCTGACTACAATGGTGTGCAGATAGTTATGCCCACAATATTGCTCTAGATGACAGCTTAGCAACCTGGCTTCCATGGTGTGCAGAGTTAAGTCCACAATAATGCGCTAGCTGACAGTTTGGGACACTTGACTTCAATGGTGTTCATAGATATAAGCCCATACTAGTGCTCTAGATGATAGTTAAGCCACCTGACTTCAATGGTGTGCAGAGATATAAGCCCACAAGAGTGTTCTAGATGATAGTTAAGCTATCTGACTTCTATCGTGTGCAGAGATATAAGACCACAATAATGCGCTAGACAACAATTTAGTGACTTGATTCCAATGGTGTGCAGAGATATAAGCCCACAATAATGCTCTAGATGACAGTTTAGCCACCTGACTTCAATGGTGTGCAGATAGGTACGCTCAAAATAGTGCTCTAGATGACAGTTAAGCCACCTGACTTCAATGGTGTGCAGAGAGATAAGCCCACACTAGTGCTCTAGATGACAGTTAAGCCACCTGACGTCAATGGTGTGCAGAGAGATAAGCACACAATAGTGCTCTAGATGACAGTCTAGCAACCTGGCTTCAATGGTGTGCAGAGTTAAGTCCAAAATAATGCGCTAGCTGACAGTTTGGGACACTTGACTTCAATGGTGTTCATAGATATAAGCCCACACTAGTGCTCTAAATGATAGTTAAGCCACCTGACTTCAATGGTGTGCAGAGATATAAGCCCACAATAGTGTTCTAGATGACAGTTAAGCTATCTGACTTCTATCGTGTGCAGAGATATAAGACCACAATAATCCTCTAGATGACAATTTAGCCACCTGACTTCAATGGTGTGCAGAGATATAAGCCCACACTAGTGCTCTAGATGACAGTTTAGCCACCTGACTTCAATGGTGTGCAGAACGTTACGCCCACAATAGTGCTATAGATAACAGTTAAGCCACCTGACTTCAATGGTGTGCAGATAGTTATGCACACAATAGTGCTCTAGATGACAGTTTAGCAACCTGGCTTCAATGGTGTGCAGAGCTAAGTCCACAATAATGCGCTAGCTGTCAGTTTAGACACTTGACTTCAATGGTGTTCATAGATATAAGCCCACAATAGTGCTCTAGATGATAGTTAAGCCACCTGACTTCAATGGTGTGCAGAGATATAAGCCCACAATAGTGTTCTAGATGACAGTTAAGCCATCTGACTTCTATCGTGTGCAGAGATATAAGACCACAATAGTGCTCTAGATGACAATTTAGCCACCTGACTTCAATGGTGTGCAGAGATATAAGCCCATACTAGTGCTCTAGATGACAGTTTAGCCACCTGATTTCAATGGTGTGCAGAGATATAAGCCCACAATAATGCTCTAGATGACAGTTTAGCCACCTGATTTCAATGGTGTGCAGAGAGATAAGCCCACAATAGTGCTCTAGATGACAGCTTAGTAACCTGACTTCTATGGTGTGCAGAGAGTTACGCCCACAATAGTGCTCTAGATGACAGTTAAGCCACCTGACTTCAATGGTGTGCAGAGAGATAAGCTCACAATAGTGCTCTTGATGACTGTTTAGCAACCTGACTTCAATGGTGTGCATAGTTAAGTCCACAATAATGCGCTAGCTGACAGTTTAGACACTTGACTTCAATGGTGTTCAGAGATATAATCCCACAATCGTGCTCTAGATGACAGTTAAGCCACCTGACTCTAATGATTTGCAGATATATAAGCCCCCACAATAGTGCTCTAGACGACAGTTTAGCCACCTGACTTCAATGGTTTGCAGAGATATATAAGCCCACAATAGTGCTCTAGATGACAGTTTAGCAACTTGACGTCTTTGGGGTGCAGAGAGTTACGCCCACAATAGTGCTCTAGATGAAAGTTTGGCAACCTGACTTCTATGGTGTGCAGAGGGTTACGCCCCGTATAATGCTCTAGATGAGAGCTAAGCCACCTGACTTCAATGGTGTGCAGTGAGATAAGCCCACAATATTGCTCTAGATGACAGTTTAGCAACCTGGCTTCAATGATGTGCAGAGTTAAGTCCACAATAATGGCTAGCTGACAGTTTAGACACCTGACTTCAATGGTGTTCAGTGATATAAGCACACACTAGTGCTCTAGATGAAAGTTTAGCAACCTGACTTCAATGTAGTGCAGAGAGATAAGCCCAAAATAGTGCTCTAGATGACAGTTAATCCACCTGACTTATTTGGTGTGCAGAGATATAGGACCACAATAGTGCTCTAGGTGACAGTTTAGCCACCTGACTTCAATGGTGTGCAGTGATATCAGCCCACACTAGTGCTCTAGATGACAGTTTAGCCATCTGACTTCAATGGTGTACAGAGATATAAGCCAACATTAGTGCTCTAGATGATAGTTCAGCCACCTGACGTCAATGGTGTGCAGAGAGTTAGGCCCACAATAGTGCTCTAGATGACAGTTTAAACACATGACTTCAATGGTGTGCAGAGATATAAGCCCACAATAGCGCTCTAGATGACAGTTTGGCCACCTGACTTCAATGGTGTGCAGAGAGATAAGCCGACAATAGTGCTCTAGATGACAGTTTAAACACCTGACTTCAATGGTGTGCAGAGATATAAGCCCACAATAGTGCTCTAGATGAAGGTTTAGCAACCTGACTTCAATGGTATGCAGAGAGTTACGCCCATAATAGTGCTCTAGAGGACAGCTAAGCCACCTGACTTCAATGGTGTGCAGAGAGATAAGCCCACAATAGTGCTCTAGATGACAGTTTATCCACCTGTCTTCAATGGTGTGCAGACAGATTAGCCCACAATAGTGCTCTAGATGACAGTTTAGCCATCTGACTTCAATTGTGTGCAGAGAGATAAGCCCATACTAGTGTTCTAGATGACAGTTTAGACACCTGACTTCAATGGTGTGCAGTGATATCAGCCCACACTAATGCTCTAGATGACAGTTTAGCCTCCTGATTTCAATGGTGTGCAGAGAGATTAGCCCACACTAGTGCTCTAGATGATAGGTTAGCAACGTGACTTCAATGTTTGCAGAGAGATAAGCCCACAATAGTGCTCTAGATGATAGTTTAGCCAACTGACTTCAATGGTGTGCAGAGATATAAGCCCACAATAGTGCTCTAGATGACAGTTTAGCAACCTGACTTCAATGGTGTGCAGAGATATAAGCCCACAATAGTGCTCTAGATGAAAGTTTGGCCACCTGACTTCAATGGTGTGCAGAGAGTTAGGCCCACAATAGTGCTCTAGATGACAGTTTGGCCACCTGACTTCAATGGTGTGCAGAGTTAAGTCTACAATAATGCGCTAGCTGATAGCGTAGACTCCTGACTTCAATGGTGTGCAGAGATATAAGCCCACCATAGTGCTCTAGATGACAGTTTAGCCACCTGACTTTAATGGTGTGCAGAGAGTTACGCCCACAATAGTGCTCTAGATGACAGCTATGCCACCTGACTTCAATGGTGTGCAGAGATATAAGCCCACACTAGTGCTCTAGATGACAGTTAAGCCACCTGACTTCAGTGGTGTGCATAGAGATATAAGCCCACAATTAGTGCTCTAGATGACAGTTTAGCCACCTGATTTCAATGGAGTGCAGAGAGATAATCCCGCAATAGTGCTCTAGATGACAGTTAAGCAACTTGATTTCAATGGTGTGCAGAGATATAAGCCCACAATAGTGCTCTAAATGACAGGTTAGCCACCTGACTTAAATGGTGTGCAGAGAGATATAAGTAAGTGAGTGATGGCCTGGTGAAGTGAAATATTGCATCAGAGCACTGCTCCCCAGTCAGCTTACAATACTGTAGCTATATCAATATGTAAGTGTGTGATGGTCTGGTGAAGTGAAATATTGCATCAGAGCACTGCTCACCAGTCAGCCTATAATATTGTAGCTATATCAATATGTAAATGAGTGATGGCCTGGTGAAGTGAAATATTGCATCAGAGCACTGCTTACCAGTCAACCTACAATACTGTAGCTATATCAATATGTAAGTGTGTGATGGACTGGTGAAGTGAACTATTACATCAGAGCACTGCTCACCAGTCAGCCTATAATATTGTAGCTATATCAATATGTAAATGAGTGATGGCCTGGTGAAGTGAAATATTGCATCAGAGCACTGCTTACCAGTCAACCTACAATACTGTAGCTATATCAATATGTAAGTGTGTGATGGACTGGTGAAGTGAACTATTACATCAGAGCACTGCTCACCAGTCAGCCTATAATATTGTAGCTATATCAATATGTAAATGAGTGATGGCCTGGTGAAGTGAAATATTGCATCAGAGCACTGCTTACCAGTCAACCTACAATACTGTAGCTATATCAAGATGTAAGTGTGTGATGGCCTGGTGAAGTGAAATATTACATCAGAGCTCTGCTCACCAGTCAGCCTACAATACTGTAGCTATATCAATATGTAAGTAAGTGATGGACTGGTGAAGTAACATATTACATATGAGCACTGTTCACCAGCCAGCCTACAATACTGTAGTTATATCAATATGTAAGTGTGTGATGGCTTGGTGAAGTGAAATATTGCATCAGAGCACTGCTCACCAGTCAGCCTACAATACTGTAGCTAAATCAATATGTAAGTGTGTGATGGCCTGGTGAAGTGAAATATTACATCAGAGCACTGCTCACCAGTCAGCCTACAATACTGTAGCTATATCAATATGTAAGTGTGTGATGGCCTGGTGAAGTGAACTATTACATCAGAGCACTGCTCACCAGTCAGCCTACAATACTGTAGCTATATCAATACAGGCGCGTGGGACGGTAATTGTCATTGGGGCCGCGAGCGCGTAGCGATAGTCGCATCTTATGGCGGGGGAGGGTTGGGGGTCCTCCCCCAAGAATATTTGGAAAACCAGAACGCCTCAGACGCGATTTCCCGGTACACAGGTCGCTATTTTGCATGCCTCAAGTTGCACAAGTAACCGGTTCAAATGATGTTTTGCAGTAACATTTCATGATTTGGAGAACATTTATATTTGAAGGCTAATTAGATCTACTGTTGAAAAAACAAAACTAAGCTTTGGGTGGGTTGCTTCCATAGTCCCATGCTTAGTGTGTGTATGAGCGTATAGGGCAATATCCAAGTACATGTACGCAGTGCTTAAGTAGGACAAACATATACAGTTGGGTGAACCAGTTGCGCATTGAGTGATAACAACATTTAATCATGAATGCGACACTGACAAACACACAGCATAATCCATAAGTTCCAGACTGTCTACATATGTCATCATGTGTACTCGTACACTGTCTCTAAAACTTCCCGAAAGTAGTTAGACGTCCTTCCTTATTTCCAACGAACTCATTGGCCACTGCTATTAGATCCATAGTGTCAATTTCCTACCGGTGTACATGCAAGGTCATGAGATGGTTGAGGCGATCCTGAGTCATGGTAGTGCGCAAGTATGTTTTCCGTCTGCAGAGTGCGGAGAACGAACGTCCACTGGTAGCATTAGTTGCGGGCATCACAAGATTCAGCTTCACAACAGTCACTATCTGCGAAAACATGACCAAGGTAGCTGAGTTCATGTCTTGAAACAACGTGATGATGGTTTCCACGGTAACTGCGTTCAGGTCGGCATACCTGTTCTCAACCAGTGTCCGTAGAGCCTCAATTTGTGTCTCAAGCGTCGTTCTGTCTAGGTCGCCCTTATAGAAGCCTACAACGTAGTCTAAGTCGTCAGATGACGTACTTTCTCAACGATACTCTTAAGGAGCACATCCTGCAGGTGACGGTAGGTCTGAAACCCCGGCTGATCAAACCGATCTCGAATACATGTGATAGTTGAGTCAAATGCCTGATAGTACTGCTGCCGGTACATGTCTTTGAGGGTCTGGTGATACTCATGAGGAGCGTTACCGTCCTCGAATCGCTTTGGCATCTTGCATCGCCGTGATAAAGTGGGCTCACTGACATCCAGGTTGTTACGTTGATCACCCAGGTTACGCCAAAACTCGTCACATGCACGTTCATCACAAAGTTTACAGAGCGTGTCAACGGTAAGTTTCGCTAGGTCTTGACCCTCGGCTGCCGATATGGTTTTCTGTTGTAATGACTTACTCAAAATGTCGGACGGCGAAATACATTTGTGTGGCACAAATCAAGTGTAAGGATTAATCTCCGCACAACCACGAGCCATCTTGTCAAAATATTGGGACCGCCTCAGCAGAATAATGGGGCCATGTCGCCCAAATATTTGGGCCGCGTCGCCCAAATATTGGGGCCGCAATCGCGGCCCCTGTGGCCCCACTTGCGAAGCCTCTGCAATATGTATGTGTGTGATGGCCCGGTGAAGTGAAATATTACATCAGAGCACTGCTCACCAGTCAGCCTACACTACTGTAGTTATATCAATATGTAAGTGTGCGATGGCCTGGTGAAGTGAAATAGTGCATCAGAGCACTGCTCACCAGTCAGCCTACAATACTGTAGCTATATCAATATGTAAGTGTGTGATGGCCTGGTGAAGAAACATATTACATATCATCCACTCATAATGACGGGAACTGGCCATAATGGTATTACAATATCATCCATCCATAATGACGGGAACTGGCCATAATGGTATTACAATATCATCCATACATAATGACGGGAACTGACCATAATGGTATTACAATATCATCCACACATAATGACGGGAACTGACCATAATGGTATTACAATATCATCCATACATAATGACGGGAACTGACCATAATGGTATTACAATATCATCCATCCATAATGACGGGAACTGGCCATAATGGTATTACAATATCGCCCACACATAATGACGGGAACTGACCATAATGGTATTACAATATCGCCCACACATAATGACGGGAACTGGCCATAATGGTATTACAATATCGCCCACACATAATGACGGGAACTGGCCATAATGGTATTACAATATCATCCATCCATAATGACGGGAACTGGCCAGACTCAAATATCAATTCATCCCCAGAGCATGCCTTAGTCGTGATAGCGCTGTCGTAGCGCGTTCGCTTCAGGTGCGAAATGCCGTGAATTCGAGCCCCGCTGGAGTCGTTACTATTGGTCCCTTAGCCAAATGCATTTAAATTCCACATTGGCATTTATCTCTCCATCGTGGCGATGGATCCATCAGGAATGAGATCTCAAGAGTGATTATTATAAGTTGGAAAAACTTTTTTCGCAATCGAGCTATAATAAATTTGTGTAAACTAAGTGTTTGATGTCTGAACACACTTCTGCTAGCGTGAATTTGCCGTCGAGTTTCTCGACTATTGGGTCGATCGATTGTAAGTCACGTACACACAAGTTATCGGCATCATCGTCAGCTGTACTATTCATCCCATCCGATAAGTTTTTTAAATGCGCGAACAATTGATTAATACTTATGATCTTTTCTTTTGATGGTTTATTCTTCGAAAAGTAATTCCAGAAGTCACGTGGTGTTTTTGTTTTCAGAGCTTAAGTTGCTCTCATTTTAACTAGTTTATATTCCCTTTGTCTACGATTCGCAACTGACTTTTGATATTCGTTTCTTCTCCAATAATATGTGTCTATTTACATCAATTTTAATGCTATTGAAACAATATAATGCGTCCACATATTCTCGCTTAGCCTGTATGTACTCATTATCTAACCAAAATATACTGTTTTATTTGTCGACCCTTTCGTGTAATATGAGATTCAACTGTTTCTGTAACGGTTTAACTGTTCACTGGTCGTGTGGCACTGTTTACAATGTCAATAAATGCACCAGTAATACTATCTAGGCATTGGATATAAGCCGAAAACGATCCAATAATTATGTAAAATAGTGGACTGTGTATGGCGCGTAATGCCGAAGTCAGTACGATTAGTTTACATATTGGATCAGTTTGAAGCTTATATCTAACTTAAAACATACATTTATGTAACAACGTAGTTAATGTACGTGTTTTACGTTTATTTATCGACGCTACCGGTTGTCCATGTGTTCGGATAAACAACACTATGCCACAGTGGTATGTGTGTGTGTGTGTGCGCGCGCGCGCATGCGTGCGTACGTGCGTACGTGCGTGCGTGCCGGGGTGCGGGCGGGCGGGCGTGGATATTTTGATAGTGTGTATCATAATGGCCGCGTGTGTGTGTTTTACGTTTATTTATCGTCGTTAACGGTTGCCCATATGAGCCACGCCTCCTGGTGAGATTAGTCATTTTAGATTTTTGGAGGATATTGTAATGATACAGACAGATACCCATTCCACATGGTTCCTCTATTTCTTTTACGTGCATGATGTAAAGCACCGGCACGAGACATCGGTCTAAAGTGCCATCTGAAAGACTGTTAATTGTATTAGGGTCAGACGGGCGATCAAACCTGCGATCCCTGGACTACCAGTCCAACGTGTTAACAACTGAACTACAGACCCGTATGTTAATTACAGTATGCAGAAATATCTGCGTTTTATACACTGAAAACGCAGAGTTACAACCTGCAAAATTATCTGTGTTTTATACAGACCCGAAGCTGATTGGTCAATATAATATCACGTGATAATGTTCTTGAACGTTCTAGTCTGCGTGAGGTTGGACGAGAGAGATGCCACCAAAAGTATCGTTCATTCGATATAAATAATTCGTATTATGCTCCAATAGGATGAACTACGTGAGTAATTATTGCATAGTTTATGTATTGTCCGTAGTGTTTATTTATATAATTGAGTGATCTAGGGACATTGTTCCGTTTCCGGTTCCAAGGTCGTAGCAACATAAAATTAGCAGACATCATTTTAAATCTGCTGTAATCCTACGTATTTTAAAACGTGAAGCACCAGTCTTATTTGTTTGGTTTACATGTTTAATTGGAGAGCATAAATGTGTAGCAAGTGTTTTATGATTGGGGAGCATAAATGTGTAGCAAGTGTTTTATGATGGGGTAGCATAAATGTGTAGCAACTGTTTTATGATGGCTACCAAAAACAATGGGAAGCCTGACTTCGGCTGTAAAATCAATCGATTCCAAACGATGCGCCTAATGTAAAATTCCCAGAAGTCTATGAATTGCAACATTTGCAAACATTGGTTCTTCGTAAAATGTAAATTATTTTGAACACCAGCACTGTACGACATTGTTGCGCCTAGTCCAAATATTTAGACTTGAAACATGTGACAATTTTACTATCCTGGCCTGGAGGTTATAAAACTTTTCTCAGATCTCAAGCTCAAGTGATGATTGGTCGAGTCAGAGTGTTACTGTCAGCTGAACCAATCAGACGATTGAGATTGGAGAAGAGTTTTATTACCTCCTGCAGGCCAGGCTTTTTTCAAAGTCTAAACCTCAATTATGTGTAGCATATTTTATAATCTAAAAAGTCATTATTATAAATTAAAATTATTAACAAATCAACACACATACCGTTGTTTGAATTCTGCACAGTCTGTAACGTCTCTTGACACAATATTATACATGAAATCAACTTTTAAATTTCATGGCAGAGTTTCACCATTTCAAATCGGCCATTTTGAATTTGATTATTGCGAAAAATAGAAATCAAAATAAGACGAAAAATGTTCACAATATTATCTCCGTGTCATTACGGTGAACCAAATAAGATTTCATTTATATCCAATTTTTCATACACATGAAATGGGGTAGCTACAAATACCGAAATACACCGAAATATACCGAAATACACTGAAATATACTTACTAAACTGCTACAAACAAGTATTCCTACTACTCAAGTAGTATGCTTGGACAAATATAATCAAATATAGATTCTAATCATTCTGAAAATTTTAGGATTTTTGGTTTTATTTGGAATAAGCCATATATTATTGATTCATGTATGTATTATTTTAATAATTATAATGCTAAATTGGAAGTCGTGATAGCGCAGTGGATGCGCGTTCGCTTCAGGTGCGAAAGGTCCGGAGTTCAAGCCCCACTGGAGCCGTTACGATTGTGCCCTTAGGCAAGGCATTTAAATTCCATGTTGCCTCTTCTCTTTCCCTCGTGGCGATGGATTCCATCAGGAATGAGGTCTCGAGAGTGATTTATATAAGTTGAAATAACTTGTTTCGCAATCGAGCTAAAATAAATATGTATAAACTAATGCTAAATTTTAAAAGCTAATAAGGAAAATCTTTCATTAACAACTGAACGACTGAGCAAGACTCGCACATATACATGTAATATAATATAGTTTTATTTTGGCAAATACAAACAACATGCTACATCATGAGTTTTGAGACAATGATACCATTTATATTTATGAAGTAATCGAGATCTCTCAATTTTGAAGTAATTTATGTATAAACTTGTTAACACTTATTATACCGACATATTTAACACTTATTATACCGACATATTTAACACTTATTATACCGACATATTTAACACTTATTATACCGACATATTTAACACTTATTATACCGACATATTTAACACTTATTATACCGACATATTTAACACTTATTATACCGACATATTTAACACTTATTATACCGACATATTTAACACTTATTATACAGACATATTTAACACTTATTATACCGACATATTTAACACTTATTATACCGACATATTTAACACTTATTATACCGACATATTTAACACTTATTATACCGACATATTTAACACTTATTATACCGACATATTTAACACTTATTATACCGACATATTTAACACTTATTATACCGACATATTTAACACTTATTATACCGACATATTTAACACTTATTATACCGACATATTTAACACTTATTATACCGACATATTTAACACTTATTATACCGACTTATTTAACACATATTATACCGACATATTTAACACTTATTATACCGACATATTTAACACTTATTATACCGACATATTTAACACTTATTATACCGACATATTTAACACTTATTATACCGACATATTTAACACTTATTATGGTGTGAGATATTAAGTTATGGTACTGTTGTACATGTACTGTGTAGGTGTGAGATATTAAGCTATGGTACCGTTGTACATGTACTGTGTAGGTGTGAGATATTAAGTTATGGTACTGTTGTACATGTACTGTGTAGGTCACAGTAGGTGTGAGATATTAAGTTATGGTACCGTTGTACATGTACTGTGTAGGTCACAGTAGGTGTGAGATATTAAGTTATGGTACTGTTGTACATGTACTGTGTAGGTCACAGTAGGTGTGAGATATTAAGTTATGGTACTGTTGTACATGTACTGTGTAGGTCACAGTAGGTGTGATATATTAAGTTATGGTACTGTTGTACATGTACTGTGTAGGTCACAGTAGGTGTGAGATATTAAGTTATGGTACCGTTGTACATGTACTGTGTAGGTCACAGTAGGTGTGAGATATTAAGTTATGGTACTGTTGTACATGTACTGTGTAGGTCACAGTAGGTGTGAGATATTAAGTTATGGTACCGTTGTACATGTACCGTGTAGGTCACAGTAGGTGTGAGATATTAAGTTATGGTACTGTTGTACATGTACCGTGTAGGTCACAGTAGGTGTGAGATATTAAGTTATGGTACCGTTGTACATGTACCGTGTAGGTCACAGTAGGTGTGAGATATTAAGTTATGGTACCGTTGTACATGTACTGTGTAGGTCACAGTAGGTGTGAGATATTAAGTTATGGTACTGTTGTACATGTACTGTGTAGGTCACAGTAGGTGTGAGATATTAAGTTATGGTACTGTTGTACATGTACTGTGTAGGTCACAGTAGGTGTGAGATATTAAGTTATGGTACTGTTGTACATGTACTGTGTAGGTCACAGTAGGTGTGAGATATTAAGCTATGGTACTGTTGTACATGTACTGTGTAGGTCACAGTAGGTGTGAGATATTAAGTTATGGTACTGTTGTACATGTACTGTGTAGGTCACAGTAGGTGTGAGATATTAAGTTATGGTACTGTTGTACATGTACTGTGTAGGTCACAGTAGGTGTGAGATATTAAGTTATGGTACCGTTGTACATGTACCGTGTAGGTCACAGTAGGTGTGAGATATTAAGTTATGGTACTGTTGTACATGTACTGTGTAGGTCACAGTAGGTGTGAGATATTAAGTTATGGTACTGTTGTACATGTACTGTGTAGGTCACAGTAGGTGTGAGATATTAAGTTATGGTACTGTTGTACATGTACTGTGTAGGTCACAGTAGGTGTGAGATATTAAGTTATGGTACTGTTGTACATGTACTGTGTAGGTCACAGTAGGTGTGAGATATTAAGTTATGGTACTGTTGTACATGTACTGTGTAGGTCACAGTAGGTGTGAGATATTAAGTTATGGTACCGTTGTACATGTACCGTGTAGGTCACAGTAGGTGTGAGATATTAAGTTATGGTACTGTTGTACATGTACTGTGTAGGTCACAGTAGGTGTGAGATATTAAGTTATGGTACTGTTGTACATGTACTGTGTAGGTCACAGTAGGTGTGAGATATTAAGTTATGGTACTGTTGTACATGTACTGTGTAGGTCACAGTAGGTGTGAGATATTAAGTTATGGTACTGTTGTACATGTACTGTGTAGGTCACAGTAGGTGTGAGATATTAAGTTATGGTACTGTTGTACATGTACTGTGTAGGTCACAGTAGGTGTGAGATATTAAGTTATGGTACTGTTGTACATGTACTGTGTAGGTCACAGTAGGTGTGAGATATTAAGTTATGGTACTGTTGTACATGTACTGTGTAGGTCACAGTAGGTGTGAGATATTAAGTTATGGTACTGTTGTACATGTACTGTGTAGGTCACAGTAGGTGTGAGATATTAAGTTATGGTACTGTTGTACATGTACTGTGTAGGTGTGAGATATTAAGTTATGGTACTGTTGTACATGTACTGTGTAGGTGTGAGATATTAAGTTATGGTACTGTTGTACATGTACTGTGTAGGTGTGAGATATTAAGTTATGGTACTGTTGTACATGTACTGTGTAGGTCACAGTAGGTGTGAGATATTAAGTTATGGTACTGTTGTACATGTACTGTGTAGGTGTGAGATATTAAGTTATGGTACTGTTGTACATGTACTGTGTAGGCCGCCCCAGCGGCTGGGGGCAAAAGAAATTCACTGCTGCCTGGCTGGTGTGCAGGTTGGGTAAAACTCCCACGAAACCAGCCGACCGCGTTCCACCAAAAACATATTCTAAAATTTAAATTCAAATACATATCCTAAAACTAAATAAAGTCTTGAAAAATAAATATACCACAGAACTGAAATGTAAAACGCGTTAGAAAATATAAAAATATAACCATTAAAACTGAGAAATTAAATACAAAAAAAAAACTTTCTAAGTTATTAAACTTATGTTTAAAATATCGTAATACTATACTGTTAGGATTTCAAACACACGAACAATAAAATTAAACAAAAACAAATGAACAAAACAAACGAACAAAACAAACTAGGTTTAACAAAAATATAAATAAATGATTTTAAATAAATTAAATCTCTTTAGGTAAATATTTTTCCCTTCCCAAACCCTGCATGTATGTCTTTTCTCTCTATCCTTGCTATATCATATATTAACAATGCTCATTTGTTTACCATTTGTGCCTGTGGGTAGCGCACGGGACGAAGATTGTAACATTCATCTGTATTTAATACCATTTGTGTTGTGTACGTTTCACATTTTCTATTCTCGTATCACTATGCACAATTTATACAAAATTGGGAACAAATTTTATCCCACTGTTTGATTATTTGAAATATTTTTCACACGGAATATCTACGTAACATCTTCCAAATAGTTCAGTACTCCAATGTATCATCTAACCGTACTCCAATGTATCATCTAACTAGTAGTATGTTTAGGCCTTCACCTAGCTTACGAAACATTTTGAAACAAATCGATTAACCCCTTGTCTGTAGGGATACAATATATAGATCATTTTACGTCTGTGATGGTTGGGGTGAAATCCCCTGATAAAACAGACGCCACCAGTTTGCCGTAGGTGGCGACCCGTAAACCGGAAATAGGGATTCTGGTAGTTGAGGGGGCTCAGGGATCTCCAGCTCCTAACACACTACTTCGACCCTGGCTTCGTATAGACGTGGCGTCTGGGTTGGGCCCGGGCCTAGACAATCGGCTAGTCGTGCCTTGCTCTGGAATCGAAAAACTTATCTGCCTATCTTTCTTACTATATATGTATCGTCAGATACAAACCGTGTGTTGACTACCTTTTTTCCTTTCTTAAAGTAGATTCTTATGAGCGGCGGCTTAACGGGTTAATCGATGGATAAATAGGGGATCTGTGTGACTGTCCAGTTACTGGCAGGATCACAGTTTCCTCTACTATCAGTAGAGTATGACAGAAGAGTAGCATTAACGCTAGAGGTAGGAATACCACCTCTAAACTGCGTTCCCTGGTAGGACTCCGAGGCGGGTGGTGCCCTCTTCTGTTGAACATCAAAACAATAACCATGGCTTCCCAAAATTCCCTAAAACGACCACGACCATCAGACGATTCAGAAATACCACTTAAAGCGTATCCAAAATTCTTCATTATTGAATCAGAAATGCATGAAAAAAAATTGGCTCACTATCTCCATTTGTTATCGAAAAATCATTGGAAAGTTTAATTGGATCACCAAAATCTGTAAAAAAACTAAGAAACCAAACGTTACTTGTTGAAACTAAATCCAGATCACAAACTGAAAATATTTAAAAAATAAAACAAATATACGACATTGATGTTACTATAACGGAACACAGATCTCTAAACAGTTCCAAAGGTATAATCAAAGATCACATTTTAAAAGGAGTCTCGAACGAAGATATTGTTAAAAATTTAACTCCACAAGGCGTCACTCAAGCTAAAAGATTCATGTACAAAAAAGACGGCCAATTTTTTGAAACTAATACAATTTTATTAACCTTCAACAACACAGTTATTCCACCAAATCTGAAAATCTTTTATAGAATTATAAATGTCGAATTATATATACCAAATCCACTTCGATGTTTCAACTGCCAAAATTTGGCCACCATGAAGACAACTGTAAAATTACAAAATACTCCATTTGTGAAAATTGTGGTATGGGTGAAAACGATCACCTTACCGCAAATTGCCCCAATCAATCAAAATGCGTAAACTGTAAAAAAGATCACATCTCAAAATCAAACAAATGCGAAACTTGGATAAAAGAAAAAGAAATCATGAAAATAAAGTGCTCACAAAATATCTCTTACTTCGAAGCAAGGAAAATTCAGGAAAATAAACCAGATATATCATACTCTAAAATAGTTCAATCAGCAATAAATAAGCCAATAATGAAAAATGCATACACTCAAACTGAAATTATTACGGAAATTATTACCGAAAAATCCGAAGCCAAAAACAGTTCCAATGACAAAACAAAAACTCACTTATCTTCTCAATCCTCATCCCAATCAACATCTCGTAAATCCCGATCAACATCTGTTATTAAATCAAACTCATCACAGAGTAAAACGAACCAACAAAAAAAACCAAATGGACCTAGCAACCTGAAACAAAACTCAGATAGACCACCGAAGGGATCAGTGGATCCCATAAAACAATCGAATAAATTCTCTTCATTAGAACATGAAGACATGGAGCTGGTACCAGATCCACCTCCAAACACTAAAATGTAATCTTTTTATGTACCATTTTTTAATCTTCTCTCCGTAAATAATGGATAAGAATAATACAATAATACAATGGAACTGTCGGGGACTAAAAGCAAACTATAATGAGATTTTAATACTTATATCTCTGCTTTCACCAAATATCCTTTGTTTGCAAGAAACTTTCCTAAAATCGACTGACCATATATATTTTAAAGATTTTATCATGTTTAATTTTATAAATAATGATTGTCAAAAGGCATCTGGTGGATCATCCATTCTCATAAAAAAGACTGTTCCACATAGTAAAATAGACTTGACTACAAATTTACAGGCCATTGCTGCCAAGGTTACACTTTCAAAAACATTTACAATTTGTTCCATTTATATACCTCCAAACTCGCCATTAAAACAAAATGATTTAGAGAATCTTGTTGAACAATTACCTCACCCTTTTATGTTAGTTGGAGATTTCAATGGACATAGTAAACTATGGGGATGTACACATATCAATAATAAAGGAAAAATAATAGAAGACTTTATAACTGAAAATGATCTTTGTCTATTAAATGATAACAAATCGACATACCTTCATCCTGCCACAGGACATTTTTCTGCTTTAGATTTATGTATATGTCATCCAAACATTTTCTTAGATTTTGAATGGTCCGTACATGATGACCTACATGGAAGTGACCACTTCCCAATCGTAATCACAGAAATAAACACATCAAAAGATGAATTTTACCCACAATGGAATCTACAAAAAGCTAATTGGGAAAAATTCCAAATTTTATGCAGAGAACATTTGATATTGGAAAAGATTGGGAACGAGGATCAAATCACCTCGTTTTCGAATTCACTTTTAAAATTTCAACGGAATGCATTCCGAAATCCTCTACATCTTCTAAAAGAATTAGACCATGGTTTAATGACGATTGTAAAAATGTTATAAATAAACGAAAGAATGCATTGCGTAAATTTAATAAAACTCCCACAAAAGCAAATCTCTTAAACACACAAATTACACGAGCAAAAGCTCGAAGAACTATACAAAATGCAAAACGCACTTCATGGCAAAAATATGTATCTACTATAAACTCTAATACATCAATGAAAAGGGTTTGGAATATGGTAGCAAAAATAAATGGCAAGAGGAAAAGCTCAAAAATTGTTCATCTAAATACATCTAATAATAGAACCCATTTAACAAAAAAAGACATATCCAATGTTTTAGGTGAAAACTTTCAAAACAACTTTTCAACATCAAACTATAATGAGAAGTTTCAGAAATTTAAAACTGAGAAAGAGAAAGAAAAAATTGATTTTCATTCTAGAAATGAAGAAAAATATAATCTACCATTCAATATGTCAGAACTCGAAACTGCTCTACAAATAACAAAAGAAACGGCCACAGGTCCAGATCAAATCCATTATCAAATTATAAAACATTTACCAAATAATGCAATGATAACTCTTTTAGATATTTTTAATATGACGTGGGAAAGTGAGAACTTTCCCAAAGAATGGAGTGAAGCCATAATCATTCCTATTCCCAAACCAGGAAAAGATCATACAAATCCCACAAATTATCGTCCCATCGCACTAACTAGTTGTCTATGTAAAACCATGGAGAGAATGATTAACGATAGACTTGTTTGGTTCTTGGAATCAAACAGTTTGATTACGAGTTACCAAACGGGTTTTCGGAAAAATAAATGTACAACTGATCATCTAGTAAGACTAGAAACTTATATTCGTAATGCCTTCATCAAAAAAGAACATTTGGTAGCAGTTTTTTTCGATTTAGAAAAGGCATATGATACCACATGGAAATATAGTATTCTCAAAGATTTACACGATTTTGGTCTGAAAGGCCACTTGCCAAATTTTATTGCCAATTTTTTATCAAATAGAAATTTTAAAGTAAGAATTGGCTCAACGCTCTCCGATACATACAAACAAGAGCAAGGGGTGCCTCAAGGTAGTATTTTATCCCCAACACTTTTTAATATTAAAATACATAGCATTGTGAAATGTTTAAACGAAACAGATTGCTCCTTATATGTAGATGATTTTGTAATGTTCTACAAATCTAAAAATATGGAAACCATTGAACAAAAACTCCAACAATGTCTAAATAAACTTGAAGATTGGGCAAACAAAAATGGTTTCAAATTCTCTAAAATTAAAACTCAATGCGTACATTTCTGTCAATTGAGAGGATTACATCCAGATCCAAATTTAAAAATTTACGGTTCACAAATTCCTGTAGTAGAAGAAGTAAAATTCCTAGGACTTATATTTGACAAAAAATTAACATTCATACCTCATATAAATTATCTACGGACGAAATGTCTAAAAGCTCTAAATATTTTGAAGGTGCTCTCCAATACAAATTGGGGAAGCGATTGTCCAGTTCTTATAAATCTATACAGATCACTTATCCGTTCCAAACTGGATTACGGATCCATTGTGTATGGATCGGCGAGAAAATCCTACTTGAAAAAGTTAGATACAATACATCATCAAGGTCTACGACTGGCTCTAGGAGCTTTTCGCACATCTCCCGTAGAAAGCTTATATGCTGAAACAAATGAACCCTCTTTATACATACTGAGAGAGAAACTCTCGTTACAATATACAACCAAACTAGCTGCAAATCCCAAAAATCCTGCATTCAATTGCGTTTTCGAGCCTAAAAACAAAATAGTTTACGGAAACTCTCCATCCGCCATAAAACCACTAGGTCTCCGTATTAAACCATTATTAGTAGAAGCAAAAATAGATAAAACAATTATACAAGAAAACAAGTTGTTAAATAAAGAACCGTGGACTTTGACTACCCCAAACATTATTTTAGATCTTCATTTGTATGAGAATAAGAAAAGTGAAACTAGTCCAGATATTTTTAAAACAAAATTTTTAGAAATAAAATCTAAATATAAAGATTATATATCCATCTACACAGATGGCTCAAAAAGACTTGAAAAGGTTGCATGTGCAGCAGTTACCCATACTAAATCAAGTACTGTAAGATTACCTGATGACAGTTCAATTTTCTCTGCAGAAACACAAGCTATCGACCTAGCTCTTTCCCTTATAACTGTTAACGAAAACGACAAATTTATTATATTTTCCGACTCTTTGTCGGTTTTAACATCTCTCAAACAACCAAACCATTCCAACCCCCTAATTCAACAAATTTTTAGAAGATACATATCTATTAGCTCCTCAAAAACTGTTGTTTTTTGTTGGATTCCCAGTCATATACGAGGAAATGATGAAGCTGATTTTCTAGCAAAGTCTGCTTTAGACTTGCCAATAACAAACTCTAAAATACCGCATACGGATTTAAAATCCAATATTAGGAAATATGTCGATAGTAAATGTCAAATAAATTGGGACAAACAAGTTGGAAATAAGTTACATGAAATTAAACCCATATTTTCAAGTACATATCGTACAAAACTAAACCGAAAAGAACAAGTTCGTTTGACTCGGTGTCGTATTGGACACACTTGGATTACACATTCTTATATTTTAAATGCAGAAGAACAACCCATATGTATTCCTTGTGATGAGATATTCACAGTGAAGCACTTTTTGCTCCACTGTGCCGACCTCATCTTTACAAGGAATGCATACTTTAATACAAATAGTATACAAGATTTATTCGATTCAGTACTGCCAAGTACAATATTAGGTTTTTTAAAAGAAACTCACCTTATAAATAGATTATAATGCAACTTATTGTGATTATCAAGTATATATATTATTTAAAATGTAACCTTTTAACATAGATCACGTTTTTTAAACAATTTTTATTTTTACAAATGTTTTCGACGCCACATGACCTTATTAGGTTGAGGCGTCGGTAAATAAGATATCGTCAAGATATCCATTAAATAAATAAATAAATAAATATAA
>CM026396.1:43178566-43188566 GCA_014843695.1 Archivesica marissinica
ACCTACATTACAATGTATAAATGCTGTATATACCTACACTACAATGTATAAATGCTGTATATACCTACACTACAATGTATAAATGCTGTATATACCTACACTACAATGTATAAATGCTGTATATACCTACATTACAATGTATAAACGCTGTATATACCTACACTACTATGATACTGATGGATTATATTATGTTTCAGAATGTATACGAACCAATATGAAAAATGTATATTGGATACATACTTACAAGGAGTGAGAAGAAACATTGTATATTTACTGAGCCTCGAAACATTGTATGTATATTTACTGAGCCTCGAAAGAAAGTTTCTATGTTTGTGAGATATTAAGTTATGGTACCATTAAGCATGTACTGTGTTGGTGTGAGATATTAAGTTATGGTACCGTTGTACATGTACTGTGTTGGTGTGAGATATTAAGCTATGGTACCGTTGTACATGTACTGTGTTGGTGTGAGATATTAAGTTATGGTACCGTTGTACATGTACTGTGTTGGTGTGAGATATTAAGTTATGGTACCGTTGTACATGTACTGTGTTGGTGTGAGATATTAAGTTATGGTACCGTTGTACATGTACTGTGTTGGTGTGAGATATTAAGTTATGGTACCGTTGTACATGTACTGTGTTGGTGTGAGATATTAAGTTATGGTACTGTTGTACATGTACCGTGTAGGTCACAGTAGGTGTGAGATATTAAGTTATGGTACTGTTGTACATGTACCGTGTAGGTCACAGTAGGTGTGAGATATTAAGTTATGGTACCGTTGTACATGTACCGTGTAGGTCACAGTAGGTGCGAGATATTAAGTTATGGTACCGTTGTACATGTACTGTGTAGGTCACAGTAGGTGTGAGATATTAAGTTATGGTACTGTTGTACATGTACTGTGTAGGTCACAGTAGGTGTGAGATATTAAGTTATGGTACTGTTGTACATGTACTGTGTAGGTCACAGTAGGTGTGAGATATTAAGTTATGGTACTGTTGTACATGTACTGTGTAGGTCACAGTAGGTGTGAGATATTAAACTATGGTACTGTTGTACATGTACTGTGTAGGTCACAGTAGGTGTGAGATATTAAGTTATGGTACTGTTGTACATGTACTGTGTAGGTCACAGTAGGTGTGAGATATTAAGTTATGGTACTGTTGTACATGTACTGTGTAGGTCACAGTAGGTGTGAGATATTAAGTTATGGTACTGTTGTACATGTACTGTGTAGGTCACAGTAGGTGTGAGATATTAAGTTATGGTACTGTTGTACATGTACTGTGTAGGTCACGGTAGGTGTGAGATATTAAGTTATGGTACTGTTGTACATGTACTGTGTAGGTCACAGTAGGTGTGAGATATTAAGTTATGGTACTGTTGTACATGTACTGTGTAGGTCACGGTAGGTGTGAGATATTAAGTTATGGTACTGTTGTACATGTACTGTGTAGGTCACAGTAGGTGTGAGATATTAAGTTATGGTACTGTTGTACATGTACTGTGTAGGTCACAGTAGGTGTGAGATATTAAGTTATGGTACTGTTGTACATGTACTGTGTAGGTCACAGTAGGTGTGAGATATTAAGTTATGGTACTGTTGTACATGTACTGTGTAGGTCACAGTAGGTGTGAGATATTAAGTTATGGTACTGTTGTACATGTACTGTGTAGGTCACAGTAGGTGTGAGATATTAAGTTATGGTACTGTTGTACATGTACTGTGTAGGTCACAGTAGGTGTGAGATATTAAGTTATGGTACTGTTGTACATGTACTGTGTAGGTCACAGTAGGTGTGAGATATTAAGTTATGGTACTGTTGTACATGTACTGTGTAGGTCACAGTAGGTGTGAGATATTAAGTTATGGTACTGTTGTACATGTACTGTGTAGGTCACAGTAGGTGTGAGATATTAAGCTATGGTACTGTTGTACATGTACTGTGTAGGTCACAGTAGGTGTGAGATATTAAGTTATGGTACTGTTGTACATGTACTGTGTAGGTCACAGTAGGTGTGAGATATTAAGTTATGGTACTGTTGTACATGTACTGTGTAGGTGTGAGATATTAAGTTATGGTACTGTTGTACATGTACTGTGTAGGTGTGAGATATTAAGTTATGGTACTGTTGTACATGTACTGTGTAGGTGTGAGATATTAAGTTATGGTACTGTTGTACATGTACTGTGTAGGTGTGAGATATTAAGTTATGGTACTGTTGTACATGTACTGTGTAGGTCACAGTAGGTGTGAGATATTAAGTTATGGTACTGTTGTACATGTACTGTGTAGGTGTGAGATATTAAGTTATGGTACTGTTGTACATGTACTGTGTTGGTGTGAGATATTAAGTTATGGTACTGTTGTACATGTACTGTGTTGGTGTGAGATATTAAGTTATGGTACTGTTGTACATGTACTGTGTTTGTGTGAGATATTAAGTTATGGTACTGTTGTACATGTACTGTGTAGATGTGAGATATTAAGTTATGGTACTGTTGTACATGTACTGTGTTGGTGTGAGATATTAAGTTATGGTACCGTTGTACATGTACTGCGTCGGTGTGAGATATTAAGTTATGGTACTGTGTTGGTGAGAGATATTAAGCTATGGTACCGTTGTACATGTACTGTGTTGGTGTGAGATATGAAGTTATGGTACCATTGTACATGTACTGTGTCGGTGAGAGATATTAAGTTATGGTACCATTGTACATGTACTGTGTCGGTGTGAGATATTAAGTTATGGTACTGTTGTACATGTACCGTGTTGGTGGGAGATATTAAGTTATGGTACTGTGTTGGTGAGAGATATTAAGAGTATATACCTACACTACAATGTATAAATGCTGTATATACCTACACTACAATGTATAAATGCTGTATATACCTGCACTACAATGTATAAATGCTTTATATACCTACACTACAATGTATAAATGCTGTATATACCTACACTACAATGTATAAATGCTGTATATACCTACACTACAATGTATAAATGCTGTATATACCTACACTACAATGTATAAATGCTGTATATACCTACACTACAATGTATAAATGCTGTATATACCTACACTACAATGTATAAATGCTGTATATACCTACACTACAATGTGTAAATGCTGTATATACCTACACTACAATGTGTAAATGCTGTATATACCTACACTACAATGTATAAATGCTGTATATACCTACACTACAATGTATAAATGCTGTATATACCTACATTACAATGTGTAAATGCTGTATATACCTACACTACAATGTATAAATGCTGTATATACCTACACTACAATGTATAAATGCTGTATATACCTACACTACAATGTATAAATGCTGTATATACCTACACTACAATGTATAAATGCTGTATATACCTACACTACAATGTATAAATGCTGTATATACCTACACTACAATGTATAAATGCTGTATATACCTACACTACAATGTATAAATGCTGTATATACCTACATTACAATGTATAAATGCTGTATATACCTACACTACTATGATACTGATGGATTATATTATGTTTCAGAATGTATACGAACCAATATGAAAAATGTATATTGGATACATACTTACAAGGAGTGAGAAGAAACATTGTATATTTACTGAGCCTCGAAACATTGTATGTATATTTACTGAGCCTCGAAAGAAAGTTTCTATGTTTGTGAGATATTAAGTTATGGTACCATTAAGCATGTACTGTGTTGGTGTGAGATATTAAGTTATGGTACCGTTGTACATGTACTGTGTTGGTGTGAGATATTAAGCTATGGTACCGTTGTACATGTACCGTGTTGGTGTGAGATATTAAGTTATGGTACCGTTGTACATGTACTGTGTTGGTGTGAGATATTAAGTTATGGTACCGTTGTACATGTACTGTGTTGGTGTGAGATATTAAGTTATGGTACCGTTGTACATGTACTGTGTTGGTGTGAGATATTAAGTTATGGTACCGTTGTACATGTACTGTGTTGGTGTGAGATATTAAGTTATGGTACCGTTGTACATGTACTGTGTTGGTGTGAGATATTAAGTTATGGTACGTTGTACATGTTGTGTTGGTGTGAGATATTAAGTTATGGTACCGTTGTGCATGTACCGTGTTGGTGTGAGATATTAAGTTATGGTACTGTTGTACATGTACTGTGTTGGTGTGAGATATTAAGTTATGGTACCGTTGTACATGTACTGTGTTGGTGTGAGATATTAAGTTATGGTACTGTGTTGGTGAGAGATATTAAGTTATGGTACCATTGTACATGTACTGTGTCGGTGTGAGATATTAAGTTATGGTACCATTGTACATGTACTGTGTCGGTGTGAGATATTAAGTTATGGTACTGTTGTACATGTACCGTGTCGGTGGGAGATATCAAGTTATGGTACTGTTGTACATGTACCGTGTTGGTGGGATATATTAAGTTATGGTACTGTTATACATGCACCATGTTGGTGGGAGATATTAAGTTATGGTACTGTGTTGGTGAGAGATATTAAGTTATGGTACCGTTGTACATGCACCGTGTTGGTGGGAGATATTAAGTTATGGTACTGTGTTGGTGAGAGATATTAAGAGTATATACCTACACTACAATGTATAAATGCTATATATACCTACACTACAATGTATAAATGCTGTATATACCTACACTACAATGTATAAATGCTGTATATACCTACACTACAATGTATAAATGCTTTATATACCTACACTACAATGTATAAATGCTGTATATACCTACACTACAATGTATAAATGCTGTATATACCTACTACAATGTATAAATGCTGTATATACCTACACTACAATGTATAAATGCTGTATATACCTACACTACAATGTATAAATGCTGTATATACCTACACTACAATGTATAAATGCTGTATATACCTACACTACAATGTATAAATGCTGTATATACCTACACTACAATGTATAAATGCTGTATATACCTACACTACAATGTATAAATGCTGTATATACCTACACTACAATGTATAAATGCTGTATATACCTACACTACAATGTATAAATGCTGTATATACCTACACTACAATGTATAAATGCTGTATATACCTACACTACAATGTATAAATGCTGTATATACCTACACTACTATGATACTGATGGATTATATTATGTTTCAGAATGTATATGAACCAATATGAAAAATGTATATTGGATACATACTTACAAGGAGTGAGAAGAAACATCTACAAGCATGTATGTTATTAGCTGGGTCGTGTTAGAATTCAGGAATAATCCATCTCCATCTATGTTAGATAGGGGAACAAAGAACAAAAAAGAACAAACAAATAAAAGATCTAAAAAAAAAAAGAGAAAAAAGAACAACAAAAAAAGAAAGGAAAAAAAGAAGAAAAAGATAGAAAAAATTCCCTGGTGGCGGTTATTTTGTTTTATTTGCATAAATATGTATTTATATTCTATGTATAGTAAAACCCCTATAATAAGACCACCTATGGGACTTCCAAAATGTGGTCTTATTAGCGGGGTGGTCTCTTTACCGAGTTTGGTCAAGAAAACCAAATTAGGATAATTTTACTACATGTACAATGTACTTTCACACATTTTGTTCCACCCCTCTCGGGCTATCCTATATTTATCCATTCAGAATTTGTTTAAGTTTTACTAATTAATTTACCTGTATCTTTCAAATGCAGAAATTTTCTGCGAGTTGTCTCTGGCTCTTACCAGGACTTTCATTTATTGAGTTAATTTTCTTTGAGAGTTCTTTGCGTTTACGGTCCATGCTTATTTTATAAGTGCAAAATGTGATATGAAACATACTGTCTTAATGATAATCTTTTATTGTCCAACACTCCAGATCAATCCAATATCGCAAAGATTAGCAAACAAAAAAGTATTTATTGTGAACAATTTCTGCACACAAGGCCATGAAATATTGTTGAAATATGTTTTTCTTGCTGTTCTGTATGTGTCGCAACATAGCATAACATGATATTCTGATTCAACTGCATGTTGACTACATAACTTACACAATCTGTTTTCTCTTTCAATACCTCTATACCGACCAGATTCTATCTCTAAGTTGTGAGAAGACGATCTTAATCTAGAAAAATGTTTTCTTAAGTCACCATTTGTAATATTACAAAGATAATCTTCAAATACAAAATCTGTTTTATATTTACAATAGTAATCCAATTTTGACAGTGTTAATAGCTTCTCTCCATTCTTGGATATACTGATCTCGAATTCTACGCTGTATAATTGGGTAATAATGTACATCTACGTCATCATTACACGTCTTACATTACCAAAACCAAGATGATCGATTACTGAATTAATTCTAGTCGCCAAACAATTCGTATTTACATTTTGAAAGATCATTATACATTTTAAACATACCGGTAGGTGAATAATTTTTTTCATAATTTTTAACCAATATTTTATTGATATTTCTCTACAAGTGATTGATAATGGGAATCTTCCCAGCTCTCCAAGTACAGCACTATTTGGAGTTTGATGTTTCACTCCAAGGATATATTTACAAAATCTTATATGTAGTTCATCAACACATTTGAATAACCCTTATCAACACCATAAGCCCATTGACATGCATTTCTCTTAAAGTTCTTTTGTATGGTGATGGTAATCTAAGTGAAGAGATAAACAAGGTGATATTTGATGCAGTTCACCAGTTTATTACAGCAACAAAGAGATTTGATAACGGCTAGTGTAATTTGTGTATCTTCCTCTTCCATCCTCGTATAAACGATTCCAACCTCGTTCCCTCTCTCTCGCCTCACCATTTCCTAAATCGACTGCACGTAATCCCTCACCATTTCCTAAATCGACTGCACGTATTCTGACTGGTAAGCCAGTCTGATTGATTATTTCATCATCTCCATATTATTTTTACTTACACTTGTATCATTACAGTTGAATAAAACTTGTCACGTTCAGAAATGTATATACACTCTGCCATAGTTTATGAAAATTATGTTTGTCATGGAGAAAATCTAAATAAGCTACTAGCTTCCGATTTAATACATTTGTTCTTGTATATTAATGTTACAACATGATGTAAATATTGATAAAATAAAATATGTTTAAACCAACACATTTGAAACTAGTATTATTATATATTCCCCAAACTTCAGCACCATATAGCAATATTGGTACGACTATTTTGTCAAACGGTGAGAGTTTAGTTTTAATATCGATTTACTTTATTAAACAATGATAAAAGATTATGATTGATTAGCGCTTGATCATGTAGGGATTTTACAGCTCCTGACATATTACCGGTGTAAACATTTCCACATTGTAGCACACTCCTCACAAACAAATTTCCTATATCACCAAATGTTTTTGCATCATGCGGCTTCCAAATAGAATCACCAATGGTTGGCCATCAAATGCCAGAGTTGTTGATGTCAGTCGCTGCAATTCCACAGGCTTGTGTTGAACTCATATCATGTCGGACAATGATTTCACTTGTACGTTATACAGTGAACGTTATACGGTCGGACAATGATTTCACTTATACGTTATACAGTGAACATTATATGGTCGGACAATGATTTCACTTGTACGTTATACAGTGAACATTATACGGTCGGACAATGATTTCACTTGTACGTTATACAGTCGGACAATGATTTCACTTGTACGTTGTACAGTGAAGTCGGTTATCTCGAAGTTGGATCAAAGTCGCGTTTCAGACACTATCATTGTACATATAACTGGCTCTGTTTATATCGAATTTCGTTAGGTAAAACTTTGGTTTGTTCGATTCGACATAGCGGATGTAGACTGTAAACCAAATGATAAGAAGTGAACTGTTGATAAATGGCTAACTCTCATCTATTGTACCTTGGGGGGGGGGGTCCCTAACCCAAACAAAATAAGACTGGTTCAAGACCACATACAGCAGTGATCAACCGATCTAGAAGTGAGGGCTAACGTCGATCACAATGTCGGGCGTCTGCACTATAAAACAACTGAAATTAGTCATTTGTATTTTACAGACGGATCTGTAGTCCAGTGGTAACACGCTGGACTGGTAATCCAGGGATCACAGGTTCGATCCCCTGTCTGACTCTAAAAAAACAGTTTCAGATGGGACTTTAAACCGAGGTCTCGTGTCAGTGCTGTGCACGTAAAAGAACCAGATGGGTCTCTGTGTCATTGTACTATCCTCCAAAAATCTAAAATGACTAATCTCTTCAGGAGGCATCACTCATATGGGCAACAGGTAGCGATGATACATAAAACACACGAACAATAATTTGTATTTTCTAGTTTACTGACAAGTCAATAGAATGTATTATGCTACAATGAATGGTGTTCATATATCATATATACAAAAGCATATACACAGATGTGTTCCAATGAACGTAGACGGCTAATTTACATAGTCAAATCTGTGTTAGTGGTCACCTCTATTAACCAGCCTTTGGCTGTCCGATTAGCACAGTAGTTAACGCGCTCGCTTTTCACCAATGCAATCCGGGTTCGTTCCTCGGACCGTGATGGTAGGGTGGTCGCCAGATCGGACAGGTGGGTTTTCTCCGGTTTCCTCCCACATGAATGACCACATATACGCGCCAACGAGAGTAATTAATATAAGTTGTTAAAACTTGCTTCACAATCTCACTAACCGCTCTCGATGCTAACAACTGTATATACAGCTAAATGCATATTAAAGTACCCCACCCACTTATAAAAGCTTATATATTCATAGTTTTCATCCGTTTTCCACCAAGAAGCCATTAGTTTAATTAGTTTTGATCTACACTTTCATTTTAAACATACTCATGATTTACACCAAAGGCTCGGAGCTAAAATTTAAAACACTACCCCTAACCCTTAAATTTGACGATTGTAATCGGTAAATTTGCATAATTTTCTTCAATGTTACAATAATTTACATAAAATCCAATTGACGATGTATATTCTTAAACATGAATACAAAAAAAGTGAAATTAAAGCATAAAATGTAAACTTCTGGACAATTTATGGTCCTTTGGGTCGACTATCAATTTGTTGCAGCCATCTTGGATTTCTCCGAACGCCACAATTTATGCCGCATGTGTGACAAACTTCAGACATTTACAAACATTTTGGTATACAACTCGATTTGTTAGCTGACCGGGTAAGGTTGCCCCTCTAAATAGTGGTCCTATAAGCTAATAGTCGCATAACCAATTGTAACGTCCTCATGGAAAGGAATTTACATAAGCTCTCGACTTGTTTTCCAATCCATTTCAGATATCCTGTGTATTTGTATACTGTATATATATTGAATGAACTGAATAAAATATGTTTAAACTAATCATTGTAATATAAATAAAGTTTAAACTTTATTAACCAGCCAGTTTCCCAATATGTTGTTTTATTATACATTTCACCTTATTAAGCAGCCAATGTCTGATTCTCTTGGCTGGCTGCTTAAGACAGGGTTGACTGTATACATATACATGTATGTTCAAAGTAACAATGAACATGTAAATTGCACCAGTTGACCCCTTGTGCTATTGCACACGTTAGATTAGATCACTGGCTCCATAGACACATGTTTATGCCCTGGTGAGCTTATATGCGTCTCTTTCATATTAAAAATACATCTATATAAGCCAATGCAGTGCTGTAACAAGAATCTGAAAATAACCAAGGCGACCCCCACCCCCCGAATTATTTTTGTGTAAGCTTGTCTGTGCATTTTGAAGGCAGTGTTATCAGTTTTCATATATACCTGTCAAATTCTAACCGAGGAAAGTGCCTCATTTTCCTCAGTGTGGCTACGGGCCAGCAATGTGTTTAGTGCCCGTTAGATGCCACGCAAGTACGAGTCTTATCTTGTATTATCATAAACTTTTCCCATTTTACTTTAACGTTGAAACCATGAATATATTTTGTGGGGGGGGGGGGACGATGAACCATGAATGAGTGGATATGAAATGTGAATGAAGATAATGTATAA
>CM026396.1:43191066-43236042 GCA_014843695.1 Archivesica marissinica
ACACACACACCACATGCACGCACCACATGCACGCACACACCACATGCACGCACCACATGCACACACACACACCACATGCACGCACCACATGCACGCACCACATGCACGCACACACCACATGCACGCACACACCACATGCACACACACACCACATGCACACACACACCACATGCACACACACACCACATGCACGCACACACACACCACATGCACGCACACACCACATGCACGCACACGCATGCACACACCACATGCACGCACACACACACACACCACATGCACGCACACACACACCACATGCACACACACCACATGCACACACACACCACATGCACACACACACACCACATGCACACACACACACACCACATGCACGCACACACACACCACATGCACGCGCACACACACACACACACACCACATGCACGCGCACACACCACATGCACATGCACGCACACACACACACCACATGCACGCGCACGCACACACACACACCACATGCACGCACACACACACACCACATGCACACGCACGCACACACACACACACACACACGCACGCGCACACCACATGCATGCGCACCACATGCACGCGCACACCACATGCACGCGCACACCACATGCACGCGCACACCACATGCACGCGCACACCACATGCACGCGCACACCACATGCACGCACACACACACACCACATGCACGCGCACACACACACCACATGCACGCGCACACACACACCACATGCACGCGCACACACACACCACATGCACGCGCACACACACCACATGCACGCGCACACACCACATGCACACACACACACCACCACATGCACACACACACACACACCACATGCACGCACACACACACACACACACACACCACATGCACGCACACACACACACCACATGCACACGCACGCACACACACACACACCATATGCACACACACACCACATGCACACACACACCACATGCACACACCACATGCACACACATACCACATGCACACCACATGCACGCACACACCACATGCACACACACACACCACATGCACGCACACACACACCACATGCACACACGCACCACATGCACACACACACCACATGCACGCACCACATACACACATACACACACCACATGCACGCACCACATGCACGCACCACATGTACACACACACCACATGCACGCACACCACATGCACGCACGCACACACACACACCACATGCACGCACCACATGCACACACACACCACATGCACGCACCACATACACACCACATGCACACACCACACACACACATACCACATGCACGCACGCACACACACCACACACACACACCACATGCACGCACACACACACCACATGCACGCACACACCACATGCACGCACCACATGCACACACACACCACATGCACGCACCACATACACACCACATGCACATGCGCACACACACCACATACCACATGCACGCACACACCACACACACACACCACATGCATGCATGCAGTGATTCATAAGACCAGTCCATTGTACTCAGCAGTTACCAAAATGTCTCAGCATACATTGGACATAGACTATATAGTATTTGACATTGAGTCTTCTGTATTTGATGTTGAATCTCGAGTTATTTCATCCTGACGCTTCAGGTATTTGACCTTGACTCTTCAGTTATTTGATCTCGACTCTTCAGGTATTTGACCTTGACTCTTCAGTTATTTGACCTTGAAGAGTTTGACATCGACTCTTCAGTTATTTGACATCGACTCTTCAGTTATTTGACCTTGACTCTTCAGGTATTTGACCTTGACTCTTCAGCCATTGACCTTGAATCCGTAGTAATGATTTTTAGTTATTCGCCATGAATGAAAGGCTTCACCTTAGCCGATTCTCTGTGTGACGTAGACTGGTTTGCTGCACGGTTCAAGTGTGGACTGGAATAGTTAGGTAATGTGGTAGACTGGTTTCTCATTTTCTCCAATTCTGTGACCCAACTTTGAACTGTGCCTGTCTTAAATGTTCCTGGAAAAAGTATGTATGTTTGTATGCGCCGTCTTAGAAATTTTCAAAACAAATTGAAAAATTCTACGAAATCTCTTTTTGACGTACATTTTTGCCGAATAAACCTACACGTTAGTGGAAACATATTTTATTGATAATGTTATTCACAGTTAAAACTCTCCCGTCTAAGATATTTTTTTGTTGCTGACAGAACCCGTGTCCTAGTATGGAAATGTGACCTGCTATGGCCAATGTATGTGGCAATTGTTTGCAAAGTATACATGCAGCAGCTTAAAGTTGTGTTTTATTTGAAGAACAATATAAAGACTCGGGATAGGCGTTATATTTGGACAGATTTGTACAAAATTGTTTCAGATAGGGCCATTTTACTGATCAATGCGAAATCTGACATCCCACAGAGTAGAATCCCTGTACTTAAATATATATACTAGTACCCCCAAACGTGCCGAATCCCTGTGGATATTACAGGGACTTCATAGAGATTTAGGTTAATATGCTATTATATCTCCATACAAACGACAGTCATTTAGCCATCATACAGTGGATAAGTAGTTGCCATATCTATCCCACCTCCATAGATATTACTGGGACTACATGAGATTCTGGCCTTTATTATGAACATTGGTTTGGCTACTACATTGTCAATGTATGTGGTATTGGTAATGGCGTCTGACGAGGTGCTTCTATGAGGGAAAGGGTTAATGTATATCGTACTGGTAATGGCATCTGACGAGGTGCTTCTATGAGGGAAAGGGTTAATGTATGTTGTATTGGTAATGGCGTCTGAAGAGGTGCTTCTATGAGGGAAAGGGTTATGTATGTCGTATTGGTAATGGCGCCCGACGAGGTGCTTCTATGAGGGAAAGGGTTAATGTATGTCGTATTGGTAATGGCGCCTGACGAGGTGCTTCTATGAGGGAAAGGGTTATGTATGTCGTATTTGTTATGGCATCTGACGAGGTGCTTCTATGAGGGAAAGGGTTAATGTATGTCGTATTGGTAATGGCGCCCGACGAGGTGCTTCTATGAGGGAAAGGGTTAATGTATGTCATATTGGTGTCTGAAGAGGTGCATCTATGGGGGAAAGGGTTAATGTATGTCGTATTGGTAATGGCGCCCGATGAGGTGCTTCTATGAGGGAAAGGGTTAATGTATGTCGTATTGGTAATGGCATCTGACGAGGTACTTCTATGAGGGAAAGGGTTATGTATGTCGTATTGGTAATGGCATCTGACGAGGTACTTCTATGAGGGAAAGGGTTAATGTATGTCATATTGGTAATGGCATCTGACGAGGTGCTTCTATGAGGGAAAGGGTTAATGTATGTTGTATTGGTAATGGCATCTGACGAGGTGCTTCTATGAGGGAAAGGGTTATGTATGTCGTATTGGTAATGGTGCCTGACGAGGTGCTTCTATGAGGGAAAGGGTTAATGTATATCGTACTGGTAATGGCATCTGACGAGGTGCTTCTATGAGGGAAAGGGTTAATGTATGTTGTATTGGTAATGGCGTCTGAAGAGGTGTTTCTATGAGGGAAAGGGTTATGTATGTCGTATTGGTAATGGCGCCCGACGAGGTGCTTCTATGAGGGAAAGGGTTAATGTATGTCGTATTGGTAATGGTGCCTGACGAGGTGCTTCTATGAGGGAAAGGGTTAATGTATGTCGTATTGGTAATGGCATCTGACGAGGTGCTTCTATGAGGGAAAGGGTTATGTATGTCGTATTTGTTATGGCATCTGACGAGGTGCTTCTATGAGGGAAAGGGTTAATGTATGTCGTATTTGTTATGGCATCTGACGAGGTGCTTCTATGAGGGAAAGGGTTATGTATGTCGTATTTGTTATGGCATCTGACGAGGTGCTTCTATGAGGGAAAGGGTTATGTATGTCGTATTTGCTATGGCATCTGACGAGGTGCTTCTATGAGGGAAAGGGTTAATGTATGTCGTATTGGTGTCTGAAGAGGTGCTTCTATGAGGGAAAGGGTTAATGTATGTCGTATTGGTAATGGCGCCCGACGAGGTGCTTCTATGAGGGAAAGGGTTAATGTATGTCGTATTGGTGTCTGAAGAGGTGCATCTATGGGGGAAAGGGTTAATGTATGTCGTATTGGTAATGGCGCCCGATGAGGTGCTTCTATGAGGGAAAGGGTTAATGTATGTCGTATTGGTAATGGCATCTAACGAGGTACATCTATGAGGGAAAGGGTTATGTATGTCGTATTGGTAATGGCATCTGACGAGGTACTTCTATGAGGGAAAGGGTTAATGTATGTTGTATTGGTAATGGCATCTGACGAGGTACTTCTATGAGGGAAAGGGTTAATGTATGTTGTATTGGTAATGGCATCTGACGAGGTGCTTCTATGAGGGAAAGGGTTATGTATGTCGTATTGGTAATGGTGCCTGACGAGGTGCTTCTATGAGGGAAAGGGTTAATGTATGTCATATTGGTAATGGTGCCCGACGAGGTGCTTCTATGAGGGAAAGGGTTAATGTATGTCGTATTGGTAATGGCATCTGACGAGGTACTTCTATGAGGGAAAGGGTTAATGTATGTCGTATTGGTAATGGCGTCTGACGAGGTGCTTCTATGAGGGAAAGGGTTAATGTATGTCGTATTGGTGTCTGAAGAGGTGCTTCTATGAGGGAAAGGGTTAATGTATGTCGTATTGGTAATGGCGTCTGATGAGGGAAAGGGTTATGTATGTCGTATTGGTAATGGCGTCTGACGAGGTGCTTCTATGAGGGAAGGGGTTATTGTATGTCGTATTGGTAATGGCGTCTGATGAGGTGCTTCTATGAGGGAAAGGGTTATGTATGTCGTATTGGTAATGGCGTCTGACGAGGTGCTTCTATGAGGGAAGGGGTTATTGTATGTCGTATTGGTAATGGCGTCTGACGAGGTGCTTCGTGAGGGAAAGGGTTAAACCTCCATAACATATGCTATTTTCCAAGTGAACATATTTTTAATGTAGAATGCAATTTATCAATGATTTTATACATGAATATACATAAAGGGAGGTAATTTACAGATACTATGTTTCATAAAGAGCATATATTCAACATTTTAAGAAATTTACTTTGGTAAAGTAAAGTTGACCGTAACACTATCATTTTAAGTCTTCAGAAGCTTGTTTCGCAATCGAGCTAAAATAAATTTGTGCATGTCGTGATAGCGCAGTGGAAGCGCGTTCGCTTCATTTGTGAAAGGCCCGGAGTTCGAGCCCCGCTGGAGCCGTTATGATTGTGCCAAGACATTTAATTTCCTCATCAGGAATGAGGTCTCGAGAGTGATTAACATAGTTGAAAGAACTTGTTTTGCAATCGAGCTAAAATAAATTTGTATAAACTAACAATGTTAACCATGTGACAACTAATTCTCCACTGGTATTTGCATTGTTCACTATATCGCCACTAATTTGATATGTACGCTTCATACCTTTGGTGGTGTCAAAGAACTCCTGCAGGGATCCTGGTTTACTGTCGAGCTGCTCGTATTCATACGCTTGAAATATCATATCAAACCTATCTAGATCTTTAACAAACTGTGCCTCTGCAGACTTCTGTTCCTCATATTCCTATAACACATTACAATTTAAATGTTGGCTGTCCGATTAGCACAGTGGTTAGTGCGCTCGCTTCTCATAAATGCAACTCGGGTTCGATCCTAAGACCAGAAAGTATGTGAGATGGTACGGTGGTCGGCAGATAGGACAGGTGGGTTTCTCCGGGTACTCCGGTTTCCTCCCACACGAATGACCACATTTACGCTTTCATTCGCGCCAATGAGAGTGATAAATATAAGTTGTTAAAACTTGCTTCACAATCGTTTTGTGATGTGGTACATAGTCTAACTGACTTGTGATATTGTACATAGTCTAACTGCCTTGTGATGTTGTACATGTCTAACTGCCTTGTGATGTTGTACATAGTCTAACTGCCTTGTGATATTGTACATAGTCTAACTGCCTTGTGATGTTGTACATAGTCTAACTGCCTTGTGATGTTGTACATAGTCTAACTGCCTTGTGATATTGTACATAGTCTAACTGCCTTGTGATGTTGTACATAGTCTAACTGCCTTGTGATATTGTACATAGTCTAACTGCCTTGTGATATTGTACATAGTCTAACTGCCTTGTGATGTTTTACATAGTCTAACTGCCTTGTGATATTGTACATAGTCTAACTGCCTTGTGATGTTGTACATAGTCTAACTGCCTTGTGATGTTGTACATAGTCTAACTGCCTTGTGATATTGTACATAGTCTAACTGCCTTGTGATGTACATAGTCTAACTGCCTTGTGATGTTGTACGTAGTCTAACTGCCTTGTGATATTGTACATAGTCTAACTGCCTTGTGATGTACATAGTCTAACTGCCTTGTGATATTGTACATAGTCTAACTGCCTTGTGATGTACATAGTCTAACTGCCTTGTGATGTACATAGTCTAACTGCCTTGTGATATTGTACATAGTCTAACTGCCTTGTGATGTACATAGTCTAATTGCCTTGTGATATTGTACATAGTCTAACTGCCTTGTGATGTACATAGTCTAACTGCCTTGTGATGTACATAGTCTAACTGCCTTGTGATGTTGTACGTAGTCTAACTGCCTTGTGATGTTGTACATAGTCTAACTGCCTTGTGATGTTGTACATAGTCTAACTGCCTTGTGATATTGTACATAGTCTAACTGCCTTATGATGCTGTACGTAGTCTAACTGCCTTGTGATGTTGTAGGTAGTCTAACTGCCTTGTGATGTTGTACATAGTCTAACTGCCTTGTGATGTTGTACGTAGTCCAACTGCCTTGTGATATTGTACATAGTCTAACTGCCTTGTGATGTTGTACGTAGTCTAACTGCCTTGTGATATTGTACATAGTCTAACTGCCTTGTGATGTTGTACGTAGTCTAACTGCCTTGTGATGTACATAGTCTAACTGCCTTGTGATGTGGTACATAGTCTAACTGCCTTGTGATATTGTACATAGTCTAACTGCCTTGTGATGTACATAGTCTAACTGCCTTGTGATATTGTACATAGTCTAACTGCCTTGTGATATTGTACATAGTCTAACTGCCTTGTGATGTTGTACATAGTCTAACTGCCTGTGATGTTGTACATAGTCTAACTGCCTTGTGATATTGTACATAGTCTAACTGCCTTGTGATATTGTATGTAGTCTAACTGCCTTGTGATATTGTACATAGTCTAACTGCCTTGTGATGTTGTACATAGTCTAACTGCCTTGTGATGTTGTACATAGTCTAACTGCCTTGTGATATTGTACATAGTCTAACTGCCTTGTGATATTGTATGTAGTCTAACTGCCTCGTGATGTTGTACATAGTCTAACTGCCTTGTGATGTTGTACATAGTCTAACTGCCTTGTGATGTACATAGTCTAACTGCATTGTGATGTTGTACATAGTCTAACTGCCTTGTGATGTTGTACATAGTCTAACTGCCTTGTGATGTTGTACATAGTCTAACTGCCTTGTGATATTGTACATAGTCTAACTGCCTTGTGATGTACATAGTCTAACTGCCTTGTGATGTACATAGTCTAACTGCCTTGTGATGTTGTACGTAGTCTAACTGCCTTGTGATGTTGTACATAGTCTAACTGCCTTGTGATATTGTACATAGTCTAACTGCCTTGTGATGTACATAGTCTAACTGCCTTGTGATGTACATAGTCTAACTGCCTTGTGATGTTGTACGTAGTCTAACTGCCTTGTGATGTTGTACATAGTCTAACTGCCTTGTGATATTGTACATAGTCTAACTGCCTTGTGATGTACATAGTCTAACTGCCTTGTGATGTACATAGTCTAACTGCCTTGTGATGTTGTACGTAGTCTAACTGCCTTGTGATGTTGTACATAGTCTAACTGCCTTGTGATGTTGTACATAGTCTAACTGCCTTGTGATATTGTACATAGTCTAACTGCCTTATGATGCTGTACGTAGTCTAACTGCCTTGTGATGTTGTAGGTAGTCTAACTGCCTTGTGATGTTGTACATAGTCTAACTGCCTTGTGATGTTGTACGTAGTCCAACTGCCTTGTGATATTGTACATAGTCTAACTGCCTTGTGATGTTGTACGTAGTCTAACTGCCTTGTGATATTGTACATAGTCTAACTGCCTTGTGATATTGTACATAGTCTAACTGCCTTGTGATGTTGTACATAGTCTAACTGCCTGTGATGTTGTACATAGTCTAACTGCCTTGTGATATTGTACATAGTCTAACTGCCTTGTGATATTGTTTGTAGTCTAACTGCCTTGTGATATTGTACATAGTCTAACTGCCTTGTGATGTTGTACATAGTCTAACTGCCTTGTGATGTTGTACATAGTCTAACTGCCTTGTGATATTGTACATAGTCTAACTGCCTTGTGATATTGTATGTAGTCTAACTGCCTTGTGATGTTGTACATAGTCTAACTGCCTTGTGATGTACATAGTCTAACTGCATTGTGATGTTGTACATAGTCTAACTGCCTTGTGATGTTGTACATAGTCTAACTGCCTTGTGATGTTGTACATAGTCTAACTGCCTTGTGATATTGTACATAGTCTAACTGCCTTGTGATGTACATAGTCTAACTGCCTTGTGATGTTGTACGTAGTCTAACTGCCTTGTGATATTGTACATAGTCTAACTGCCTTGTGATGTACATAGTCTAACTGCCTTGTGATATTGTACATAGTCTAACTGCCTTGTGATGTACATAGTCTAACTGCCTTGTGATGTACATAGTCTAACTGCCTTGTGATGTTGTACGTAGTCTAACTGCCTTGTGATGTTGTACATAGTCTAACTGCCTTGTGATGTTGTACATAGTCTAACTGCCTTGTGATATTGTACATAGTCTAACTGCCTTATGATGCTGTACGTAGTCTAACTGCCTTGTGATGTTGTAGGTAGTCTAACTGCCTTGTGATGTTGTACATAGTCTAACTGCCTTGTGATGTTGTACGTAGTCCAACTGCCTTGTGATATTGTACATAGTCTATCTGCCTTGTGATGTTGTACGTAGTCTAACTGCCTTGTGATATTGTACATAGTCTAACTGCCTTGTGATGTGGTACATAGTCTAACTGCCTTGTGATATTGTACATAGTCTAACTGCCTTGTGATGTACATAGTCTAACTGCCTTGTGATATTTTACATAGTCTAACTGCCTTGTGATGTACATAGTCTAACTGCCTTGTGATGTACATAGTCTAACTGCCTTGTGATGTTGTACGTAGTCTAACTGCCTTGTGATGTTGTACATAGTCTAACTGCCTTGTGATGTTGTACATAGTCTAACTGCCTTGTGATATTGTACATAGTCTAACTGCCTTATGATGCTGTACGTAGTCTAACTGCCTTGTGATGTTGTAGGTAGTCTAACTGCCTTGTGATGTTGTACATAGTCTAACTGCCTTGTGATGTTGTACGTAGTCCAACTGCCTTGTGATATTGTACATAGTCTAACTGCCTTGTGATGTTGTACGTAGTCTAACTGCCTTGTGATATTGTACATAGTCTAACTGCCTTGTGATATTGTACATAGTCTAACTGCCTTGTGATGTTGTACATAGTCTAACTGCCTGTGATGTTGTACATAGTCTAACTGCCTTGTGATATTGTACATAGTCTAACTGCCTTGTGATATTGTATGTAGTCTAACTGCCTTGTGATATTGTACATAGTCTAACTGCCTTGTGATGTTGTACATAGTCTAACTGCCTTGTGATGTTGTACATAGTCTTACTGCCTTGTGATATTGTACATAGTCTAACTGCCTTGTGATATTGTATGTAGTCTAACTGCCTCGTGATGTTGTACATAGTCTAACTGCCTTGTGATGTTGTACATAGTCTAACTGCCTTGTGATATTGTACATAGTCTAACTGCCTTGTGATATTGTATGTAGTCTAACTGCCTTGTGATGTTGTACATAATCTAACTGCCTTGTGATATTGTACATAGTCTAACTGCCTTGTGATATTGTACATAGTCTAACTGCCTTGTGATGTTGTACATAGTCTAACTGCCTTGTGTTGTTGTACATAGTCTAACTGCCTTGTGATATTGTACATAGTCTAACTGCCTTGTGATGTTGTACATAGTCTAACTGCCTTGTGTTGTTGTACATAGTCTAACTGCCTTGAGATATTGTACATAGTCTAACTGCCTTGTGATAGTGTACATAGTCTAACTGCCTTGTGATATTGTACATAGTCTAACTGCCTTGTGATATTGTATGTAGTCTAACTGCCTCGTGATGTTGTACATAGTCTAACTGCCTTGTGATGTTGTACATAGTCTAACTGCCTTGTGATGTACATAGTCTAACTGCATTGTGATGTTGTACATAGTCTAACTGCCTTGTGATGTTGTACATAGTCTAACTGCCTTGTGATGTTGTACATAGTCTAACTGCCTTGTGATATTGTACATAGTCTAACTGCCTTGTGATGTACATAGTCTAACTGCCTTGTGATGTTGTACGTAGTCTAACTGCCTTGTGATATTGTACATAGTCTAACTGCCTTGTGATGTACATAGTCTAACTGCCTTGTGATATTGTACATAGTCTAACTGCCTTGTGATGTACATAGTCTAACTGCCTTGTGATGTACATAGTCTAACTGCCTTGTGATGTTGTACGTAGTCTAACTGCCTTGTGATGTTGTACATAGTCTAACTGCCTTGTGATGTTGTACATAGTCTAACTGCCTTGTGATATTGTACATAGTCTAACTGCCTTATGATGCTGTACGTAGTCTAACTGCCTTGTGATGTTGTAGGTAGTCTAACTGCCTTGTGATGTTGTACATAGTCTAACTGCCTTGTGATGTTGTACGTAGTCCAACTGCCTTGTGATATTGTACATAGTCTAACTGCCTTGTGATGTTGTACGTAGTCTAACTGCCTTGTGATATTGTACATAGTCTAACTGCCTTATGATGTTGTACGTAGTCTAACTGCCTTGTGATATTGTACATAGTCTAACTGCCTTGTGATGTGGTACATAGTCTAACTGCCTTGTGATATTGTACATAGTCTAACTGCCTTGTGATGTACATAGTCTAACTGCCTTGTGATATTGTACATAGTCTAACTGCCTTGTGATATTGTACATAGTCTAACTGCCTTGTGATGTACATAGTCTAACTGCCTTGTGATGTTGTACGTAGTCTAACTGCCTTGTGATGTTATACATAGTCTAACTGCCTTGTGATATTGTACATAGTCTAACTGCCTTATGATGCTGTACGTAGTCTAACTGCCTTGTGATGTTGTAGGTAGTCTAACTGCCTTGTGATGTTGTACATAGTCTAACTGCCTTGTGATGTTGTACGTAGTCCAACTGCCTTGTGATATTGTACATAGTCTAACTGCCTTGTGATGTTGTACGTAGTCTAACTGCCTTGTGATATTGTACATAGTCTAACTGCCTTGTGATATTGTACATAGTCTAACTGCCTTGTGATGTTGTACATAGTCTAACTGCCTGTGATGTTGTACATAGTCTAACTGCCTTGTGATATTGTACATAGTCTAACTGCCTTGTGATATTGTATGTAGTCTAACTGCCTTGTGATATTGTACATAGTCTAACTGCCTTGTGATGTTGTACATAGTCTAACTGCCTTGTGATGTTGTACATAGTCTAACTGCCTTGTGATATTGTACATAGTCTAACTGCCTTGTGATATTGTATGTAGTCTAACTGCCTCGTGATGTTGTACATAGTCTAACTGCCTTGTGATGTTGTACATAGTCTAACTGCCTTGTGATATTGTACATAGTCTAACTGCCTTGTGATATTGTATGTAGTCTAACTGCCTTGTGATATTGTACATAGTCTACCTGCCTTGTGATATTGTACATAGTCTAACTGCCTTGTGATGTTGTACATAGTCTAACTGCCTTGTGTTGTTGTACATAGTCTAACTGCCTTGAGATATTGTACATAGTCTAACTGCCTTGTGATAGTGTACATAGTCTAACTGCCTTGTGATATTGTACATAGTATAACTGCCTTGTGATGTTGTACATAGTCTAACTGCCTTGTGATGTTGTACATAGTCTAACTGCCTTGTGATGTACATAGTCTAACTGCCTTGTGATGTGGTACATAGTCTAACTGCCTTGTGATGTGGTACATAGTCTAACTGCCTTGTGATGTTGTACATAGTCTAACTGCCTTGTGATGTTGTACATAGTCTAACTGCCTTGAGATATTGTACATAGTCTAACTGCCTTGTGATGTTGTACATAGTCTAACTGCCTTGTGATGTTGTACATAGTCTAACTGCCTTGTGATGTTGTACATAGTATAACTGCCTTGTGATGTTGTACATAGTCTAACTGCCTTGTGATGTTGTACATAGTCTAACTGCCTTGTGATGTTGTACATAGTCTAACTGCCTTGTGATGTTGTACATAGTCTAACTGCCTTGTGATGTTGTACATAGTCTAACTGCCTTGTGATGTTGTACATAGTCTAACTGCCTTGTGATGTTGTACATAGTCTAACTGCCTTGTGATGTTGTACATAGTCTAACTGCCTTGTGATGTTGTACATAGTCTAACTGCCTTGTGATGTTGTACATAGTCTAACTGCCTTGTGATGTTGTACATAGTCTAACTGCCTTGTGATGTACATAGTCTAACTGCCTTGTGATGTGGTACATAGTCTAACTGCCTTGTGATATTGTACATAGTCTAACTGCCTTGTGATGTTGTACATAGTCTAACTGCCTTGTGATGTTGTACATAGTCTAACTGCCTTGTGATGTTGTACATAGTCTAACTGCCTTGTGATGTTGTACATAGTCTAACTGCCTTGTGATGTTGTACATAGTCTAACTGCCTTGTGTTGTTGTACATAGTCTAACTGCCTTGAGATATTGTACATAGTCTAACTGCCTTGTGATAGTGTACATAGTCTAACTGCCTTGTGATATTGTACATAGTATAACTGCCTTGTGATGTTGTACATAGTCTAACTGCCTTGTGATGTTGTACGTAGTCTAACTGCCTTGTGATGTACATAGTCTAACTGCCTTGTGATGTGGTACATAGTCTAACTGCCTTGTGATATTGTACATAGTCTAACTGCCTTGTGATGTTGTACATAGTCTAACTGCCTTGTGATGTTGTACATAGTCTAACTGCCTTGTGATGTTGTACATAGTCTAACTGCCTTGTGATGTTGTACATAGTCTAACTGCCTTGTGATGTTGTACATAGTCTAACTGCCTTGTGTTGTTGTACATAGTCTAACTGCCTTGTGATGTTGTACATAGTCTAACTGCCTTGTGATGTTGTACATAGTCTAACTGCCTTGTGATGTTGTACATAGTCTAACTGCCTTGTGATGTTGTACATAGTCTAACTGCCTTGTGATGTTGTACATAGTCTAACTGCCTTGTGTTGTTGTACATAGTCTAACTGCCTTGTGATATTGTACATAGTCTAACTGCCTTGTGATGTTGTACATAGTCTAACTGCCTTGTGATGTTGTACATAGTCTAACTGCCTTGTGATGTTGTACATAGTCTAACTGCCTTGTGATGTTGTACATAGTCTAACTGCCTTGTGTTGTTGTACATAGTCTAACTGCCTTGTGATGTTGTACATAGTCTAACTGCCTTGTGATGTTGTACATAGTCTAACTGCCTTGTGATGTTGTACATAGTCTAACTGCCTTGTGATGTTGTACATAGTCTAACTGCCTTGTGATGTTGTACATAGTCTAACTGCCTTGTGATGTTGTACATAGTCTAACTGCCTTGTGATGTTGTACATAGTCTAACTGCCTTGTGATGTTGTACATAGTCTAACTGCCTTGTGATGTTGTACATAGTCTAACTGCCTTGTGATGTTGTACATAGTCTAACTGCCTTGTGATGTTGTACATAGTCTAACTGCCTTGTGATGTTGTACATAGTCTAACTGCCTTGTGATGTTGTACATAGTCTAACTGCCTTGTGATATTGTACATAGTCTAACTGCCTTGTGATTGGTCGATTAATGTTGCCTAATGATAAGAATATAACTTGTGTTTTTGCTGGATGCAATAAATGATTAAACTTCGATTAAACTAAACTAATACATTACAATGATTAGACAGAGATCTGTTCTTGCTTAACAGCACAGTTAATGGCACTTCAGCTCTTGCAGAGACATGACACATTCAGACAAGTGCTGTAGCTCCACTATCCAAATAGCAAACAGTATAGAGCCTAATCAGCCATCTCATCTGGCTCTATAAGGGCGGCGCCAGGGGGGGTTCGCGCCTGCTCTATACTGTTTGCTCTACAGGGGCGGCGCCAGGGGGGTTCGCGCCTGCTCTATACTGTTTGCTCTACAGGGGGGTTCGCGCCTGCTCATCTGGCTCTATACTGTTTGCACAAACGACGTTAGTCATGATTAGCAGATTACGGGTTAACGTTAGTTTCAAATTGAACATTCTAGAGTACGGCAAAACCTACAATGCATCATATACATGTAATGTCAAAACCTACAATGCATCATATACATGTAATGTCAAAACCTACAATGCATCATATACATGTAATGTCAAAACCTACAATGCATCATATACATGTAATTCAAAACCTACAATGCATCATATACATGTAATGTCAAAACCTACAATGCATCATATACATGTAATGTCAAAACCTACAATGCATCATATACAAGTAATGTCAAAGGAATATATTACAAGAAGCAAGCATTAACCCATTCAACACCAAGTAACTCACATGGACTGGTCCATGATATTCATAAACCAATAAATGAATAAGAAAATTACATTTGGACAAGTTCATTTATCAAAATGGGTAATTATGTCTAAAAATAGTCATATCACTGGCAAAAAGTGCAGATCCTGATGAGACGGCTCGTCACGAGCCAGCTCATCTGGATCTACACTTTTTGTAAGCCTATTTAGAGGTCTGTGGTGTTGAAAGGGTTAAGCTTTTGATTGCTGGTACAATAAACAAGTGATCCTGTATCGAGCACCTACCAGCCAGAGGTCCATCAGTTCTATTCCTATCTCTTCACTAACCAAACTTGTTATGTGATTCATAGCTGTCTGAAACGTAGGAAAGTTTCACAACAATCTGTCCATTATTGAAATGGAAGAAATCTGTCAGATAGTTTTTACTAGAAATCAAACATAGCTGTGAGAACCTAGGAATTTATATGAAATGTTTGTTTTAATAATCTACGCTATAGTTTTTGTTTGTGTGCTTGACGATTATTTATCATCGATATTGGTCGCCCATATGAGCGATCACCCCAGGAGAGATTCGTCATTTTGGAGGATAGTGCAATGATACAGATAACAGACACGATGTACTGCATTGACCTCGGTATAAAGTCCCAATTGTAAGACTGTTGGCAGCGGTAATTAATGTGTTCGTGAGGTCATAATTATGTACGATTGTATATGTTACACATATGCAGGGGTATGCCAGCAATAAAACTGTAGATGTTACACATATGCAGGGGTATGTCAGCAATAAAACTGTAGATGTTACACATATGCAAGCAATAAAACTGTAGATGTTACACATATGCAAGCAATAAAACTGTAGATGTTACACATATGCAGGGGTATGCAAGCAATAAAACTGTAGATGTTACACATATGCAGGGGTATGCAAGCAATAAAACTGTAGATGTTACACATATGCAGGGGTATGTCAGCAATACAACTGTAGATGTTACACATATGCAGGGGTATGTCAGCAATAACACTGTAGATGTTACACATATGCAGAGGTATGTCAGCAATAAAACTGTAGATGTTACACATATGCAGGGGTATGTCAGCAATACAACTGTAGATGTTACACATATGCAGGGGTATGTCAGCAATAAAACTGTAGATGTTACACATATGCAGGGGTATGTCAGCAATAAAACTGTAGATGTTACACATATGCAGGGGTATACAAGCTATAAAACTGTAGATGTTACACATATGCAAGCAATAAAACTGTAGATGTTACACATATGCAGGGGTATACAAGCTATAAAACTGTAGATGTTACACATATGCAGGGGTATGGCAGCAATAAAACTGTAGATGTTACACATATGCAGGGGTATGCCAGCAATAAAACTGTAGATGTTACACATATGCAGGGGTATGCCAGCAATAAAACTGTAGATGTTACACATATGCCAGCAATAAAACTGTAGATGTTACACATATGCAGGGGTATGGCAGCAATAAAACTGTAGATGTTACACATATGCAGGGGTATGCCAGCAATAAAACTGTAGATGTTACACATATGCCAGCAATAAAACTGTAGATGTTACACATATGCAGGGGTATGGCAGCAATAAAACTGTAGATGTTACACATATGCAGGGGTATGCCAGCAATAAAACTGTAGATGTTACACATATGCCAGCAATAAAACTGTAGATGTTACACATATGCAGGGGTATGGCAGCAATAAAACTGTAGATGTTACACATATGCGGGGTTGGTTGTGTGTTTTGGGGTTGCAGCAATAAAACTGTAGATGTTACACATATGCAGGGGTATGCCAGCAATAAAACTGTAGATGTTACACATATGCCAGCAATAAAACTGTAGATGTTACACATATGCAGGGGTATGGCAGCAATAAAACTGTAGATGTTACACATATGCAGGGGTATGCCAGCAATAAAACTGTAGATGTTACACATATGCCAGCAATAAAACTGTAGATGTTACACATATGCAGGGGTATGGCAGCAATAAAACTGTAGATGTTAAACATATGCACGGGTATACAAGCTATAAAACTGTAGATGTTACACATATGCATGGGTATGCAAGCAATAAAACTGTAGATGTTACACATATGCAGGGGTATGTCAGCAATACAACTGTAGCAGGTACCAGTTCAACAATGTTGGTATATTTCTTAAATTTACATTCACAATGGACTTCATAGCTGTCGGATTAGCGCAGTGGTTAGCGTGCCGCTCACTTCTCACCAATGCAACCCAGGTTCGATCCTCAGACCGGGAAGTATGTGAGATGGTACGATGGTCACCAGATCGCGCATGTGGGTTTTCTCCGGGTACTCCGGTTTCCTTGCACACGAATGACCACATTTACGCTTTCAACTGCGACAACGAGAGTGATTAATATAAGTTGCAAAGCTTGTTTCACAATCATTGTAAAATAAATAAAGCTTATATTTCCTAGCTATAAGTAGTGGAGAAGACCCTAGAACTCCCTCAAGGCCTTGATTTAGGGACCTGCAGGCACTCAGGTAGAACCCATAAATTGAGGCATGGATGATGCCCCCAGGATTCCTCACTTGGAAACATATCACTCAAGTCTCAAGTACCCAAGGTGAATTCTAAATACAATCTACATCCGTTAACTCAAAGTCAGTTATGTCGAATTCTCTGGTTATCTCGAAGTCGGATCAAAGTCCCATTTCAGACTCTATCATTTTACATATAACGGCCATAGATGCGTTAGTGTGCGTGTATGCGTGCATGTTCACGGCTCTAGAGTATAGAGGCATTAGTGTGCGTGTATGCGTGCATGTTCACGGCTCTAGAGTATAGAGGCATTAGTGTGCGTGTATGCATGCATGTTCACGGCCATAGAGGCATTAGTGTGCGTGTATGCGTGCATGTTCACGGCCATAGAGGCATTAGCGTGTGTGTATGCGTGCATGTTCACGGCCATAGAGGCATTAGCATGCATTACAGCCTTTACACCAACCAACGGCAATTTTAGAGAAGTGTTAACCTTTTCTTTCTTGTATTTCTCGGCTTTATCTATACAGTCTGCTGGTGCTATATCTCCGACGATCGATTCAGCAACATCGTGCACCAGTGACAACTTTATACATCTACAATGCAAAACAGTTCTTACAGATCATATTAAACGTATATCTATTGTTGCACTGACCCTAATAAAAATAGGTTTAGATTGGACTTTAAGCAGAGGTCTTGTGTCGGTGCTTTACACTGAGCACGTAAAAGAACCAGAGGAGACTCTGGAATGACTCTCTGTATCATTGCACTATGATCCAAACATCTAAAATGACTAATCTCTTCAGGAGGCGTCGATCATATGGATAACCGGTGGCGACTATAAATAAACGTAAAACATTTGGTTATTGGCTGCTTTCAAAATAGAGGTGACTGCTAACAATGGTTTGTATATACATGCATACATAATGAACGCAAAATAGAGGTGACTGCTAACAATGGTTTGTATATACATGCATACATAATGAACGCAAAATAGAGGTGACTGCTAACAATGGTTTGTATATACATGCATACATAATGAACGCAAAATAGAGGTGACTGCTAACAATGGTTTGTTTGTATATACATGCATACATAATAAACGCAAAATAGAGGTGACTGCTAACAATGGTTTGTTTGTATATACATGCATACATAATGAACGCAAAAGGATAAGCAAACGCAAATGGGTCAGTCCACAATTACTTGCAGTAAATTGGACTTTCCCACACATCACTGCCATTAATTGAGTTCAATGTGTTAATTTATAAAGTAAGTATTTACTTTTCTTTATTTATCCCCGAGCTGGAGTCCACTAGGAATGACATCATGGACATTCTGTACATGTGATCTGCAACACTCTCTGGGTCACTTACTTTATGTAACACCCATCCTGTCCTCCGTACACGCTGAAATTCAATTGTGTACCGATAGATTATTTAAGGAATGAATCGCGGGTTAATAGTTTCCATCGTGGTATGAACTATATTGGGCGTGGTTAAAGTGTGTGGATTTAGAGTAACAACACAGCTATGGTAGAGCGCCTTGCCGGCTTTCCTAGTAAAACCAGTTAGCATTCCCTCTGTAGGCGAGAGGACCCGAGTTCAAGTACCAGACTGTCCACATGTTGTTTTCACATGGGTAACAAACACCAGGGTAACACATTTATATCATATATGGTTATCACTGTAGTTCCTTGGATATTAGATATGCCTATAGTACATGTAGGTTCCCACCATTCATGCAGGCTTAACTGCCTAGCAGTGTTGTTGCATCAACCATCATAGTGCATGTAGGTTCCCACCATTCATGCAGACATAACTGACTAGCAGTGTTGTTGCATCAACAGTTCCCACCATTCATGCAGACTTAACTGACTAGCAGTGTTGTTGCATCAACCATCATAGTGCATATAGGTTCCCACCATTCAAGACAGGCTTAACTGACTAGCAGTGTTGTTGCATCAACCATCATGGTACATATAGGTTCCCACCATCCATGCAGGCTTAACTGACTAGCAGTGTTGTTGCATCAACCATCATAGTACATATAGGTTCCCACCATTCATGCAGGCTTAACTGCCTAGCAGTGTTGTTGCATCAACCATCATAGTGCATGTAGATTCCCACCATTCATGCAGACTTAACTGACTAGCAGTGTTGTTGCATCAACAGTTGCCACCATTCATGCAGACTTAACTGACTAGCATTGTTGTTGCATCAACCATCATAGTACATATAGGTTCCCACCATTCAAGGCAGGCTTAACTGACTAACAGTGTTGTTGCATCAACCATCATAGTACATATAGGTTCCCACCATTCATGCAGGCTTAACTGACTAGCAGTGTTGTTGCATCAACCATCATAGTACATATAGGTTCCCACCATTCAAGGCAGGCTTAACTGACTAGCAGTGTTGTTGCATCAACCATCATAGTACATATAGGTTCCCACCATTCATGCAGACTTAACTGACTAGCAGTGTTGTTGCATCAACCATCATAGTACATATAGGTTCCCACCATTCAATGCAGGCTTAACTGACTAGCAGTGTTGTTGCATCAACCATCATAGTACATGTAGGTTCCCACCATTCAAGACAGGCTTAACTGACTAGCAGTGTTGTTGCATCAACCATCATAGTACATGTAGGTTCCCACCATTCAAGGCAGGCTTAACTGACTAGCAGTGTTGTTGCATCAACCATCATAGTACATGTAGGTTCCCACCATTCAAGACAGGCTTAACTGACTAGCAGTGTTGTTGCATCAACCATCATAGTACATGTAGGTTCCCACCATTCAAGGCAGGCTTAATTGACTAGCAGTGTTGTTGCATCAACCATCATAGTACATATATGTTCCCACCATTCATGCAGACTTAACTGACTAGCAGTGTTGTTGCATCAACCATCATAGTGCATGTAGGTTCCCACCATTCAAGACAGGCTTAACTGACTAGCAGTGTTGTTGCATCAACCATCATAGTGCATATAGGTTCCCACCATTCATGCAGGCTTAACTGACTAGCAGTGTTGTTGCATCAACCATCATAGTACATATAGGTTCCCACCATTCATGCAGGCTTAACTGACTAGCAGTGTTGTTGCATCAACCATCATAGTACATATAGGTTCCCACCATTCAAGGCAGGCTTAACTGACTAGCAGTGTTGTTGCATCAACCATCATAGTACATGTAGGTTCCCACCATTCAAGGCAGGCTTAACTGACTAGCAGTGTTGTTGCATCAACCATCATTGTACATATAGGTTCCCACCATTCATGCAGGCTTAACTGACTAGCAGTGTTGTTGCATCAACCATCATAGTACATATAGGTTCCCACCATTCAAGGCAGGCTTAACTGACTAGCAGTGTTGTTGCATCAACCATCATAGTACATATAGGTTCCCACCATTCATGCAGGCTTAACTGACTAGCAGTGTTGTTGCATCAACCATCATAGTACATATAGGTTCCCACCATTCAAGGCAGGCTTAACTGACTAGCATTGTTGTTGCATCAACAGTTCCCACCATTCATGCAGACTTAACTGACTAGCAGTGTTGTTGCATCAACCATCATAGTACATGTAGGTTCCCACCATTCATGCAGGCTTAACTGACTAGCAGTGTTGTTGCATCAACCATCATAGTACATATAGGTTCCCACCATTCATGCAGACTTAACTGACTAGCAGTGTTGTTGCATCAACCATCATAGTGCATGTAGATTCCCACCATTCAAGGCAGACTTAACTGACTAGCATTGTTGTTGCATCAACCATCATAGTGCATGTAGATTCCCACCATTCAAGGCAGACTTAACTGACTAGCAGTGTTGTTGCATCAACCATCATAGTACATATAGGTTCCCACCATTCATGCAGGCTTAACTGACTAGCAGTGTTGTTGCATCAACCATCATAGTACATACAGGTTCCCACCATTCATGCAGGATTAACTGACTAGCAGTGTTGTTGCATCAACCATCATAGTACATATAGGTTCCCACCATTCATGCAGGCTTAACTGACTAGCAGTGTTGTTGCATAAACCATCATAGTACATATAGGTTCCCACCATTCAAGGCAGGCTTAACTGACTAACATTGTTGTTGCATCAACCATCATAGTACATACATGTAGGTTCCCACCATTCATGCAGACTTAACTGACTAGCAGTGTTGTTGCATCAACCATCATAGTGCATGTAAGTTCCCACCATTCAAGGCAGGCTTAACTGACTAGCAGTGTTGTTGCATCATAGTACATGTAGGTTCCCACCATTCAGGCAGGCTTAACTGACTAGCAGTGTTGTTGCATCAACCATCATAGTGCATGTAGGTTCCCACCATTCATGCAGGCTTAACTGACTAGCAGTGTTGTTGCATCAACCATCATAGTGCATGTAGGTTCCCACCATTCATGCAGGCTTAACTGACTAGCAGTGTTGTTGCATCAACCATCATAGTACATATAGGTTCCCACCATTCATGCAGGCTTAACTGACTAGCATTGTTGTTGCATCAACAGTTCCCACCATTCATGCAGACTTAACTGACTAGCATTGTTGTTGCATCAACCATCATAGTATATATAGGTTCCCACCATTCATGCAGGCTTAACTGACTAGCAGTGTTGTTGCATCAACCATCATGGTGCATGTAGGTTCCCACCATGCATGCAGGCTTAACTGACTAGCAGTTTTGTTGCATCAACCATCATAGTACATATAGGTTCCCACCATTCATGCAGGCTTAACTGACTAGCATTGTTGTTGCATCAACCATCATAGTACATATAGGTTCCCACCATGCATGGCAGGCTTAACTGACTAACAGTGTTGTTGCATCAACCATCATAGTACATGTAGGTTCCCACCATTCATGCAGGCTTAACTGACTAACAGTGTTGTTGCATCAACCATCATAGTGCATGTAGGTTCCCACCATTCATGCAGGCTTAACTGACTAACATTGTTGTTGCATCAACCATCATAGTGCATGTAGGTTCCAACCATTCATGCAGGCTTAACTGACTAACATTGTTGTTGCATCAACCATCATAGTGCATGTAGGTTCCCACCATTCATGCAGGCTTAACTGACTAGCAGTGTTGTTGCATCAACCATCATAGTACATGTAGGTTCCCACCATTCAAGGCAGGCTTAACTGACTAGCAGTGTTGTTGCATCAACCATCATAGTACATGTAGGTTCCCACCATTCATGCAGGCTTAACTGACTAACATTGTTGTTGCATCAACCATCATAGTACATACATGTAGGTTCCCACCATTCATGCAGACTTAACTGACTAGCAGTGTTGTTGCATCAACAGTTCCCACCATTCAAGGCAGGCTTAACTGACTAGTAGTGTTGTTGCATCAACCATCATAGTACATGTAGGTTCCCACCATTCAAGGCAGGCTTAACTGACTAGCAGTGTTGTTGCATCAACCATCATAGTACATGTAGGTTCCCACCATTCAAGGCAGGCTTAACTGACTAGCAGTGTTGTTGCATCAACCATCATAGTACATATAGGTTCCCACCATTCATGCAGGCTTAACTGACTAGCAGTGTTGTTGCATCAACCATCATAGTACATGTAGGTTCCCACCATTCATGCAGGCTTAACTGACTAGCAGTGTTGTTGCATCAACCATCATAGTACATATAGGTTCCCACCATTCATGCAGACTTAACTGACTAGCAGTGTTGTTGCATCAACAGTTCCCACCATTCAAGGCAGGCTTAACTGACTAGCAGTGTTGTTGCATCAACCATCATAGTACATATAGGTTCCCACCATTCAAGGCAGGCTTAACTGACTAGCAGTGTTGTTGCATCAACCATCATAGTACATATAGGTTCCCACCATTCATGCAGGCTTAACTGACTAGCAGTGTTGTTGCATCAACCATCATAGTACATGTAGGTTCCCACCATTCATGCAGGCTTAACTGACTAACAGTGTTGTTGCATCAACCATCATAGTACATACATGTAGGTTCCCACCATTCATGCAGGCTTAACTGACTAGCAGTGTTGTTGCATCAACCATCATAGTACATATAGGTTCCCACCATTCATGCAGACTTAACTGACTAGCAGTGTTGTTGCATCAACAGTTCCCACCATTCAAGGCAGGCTTAACTGACTAGCAGTGTTGTTGCATCAACCATCATAGTACATGTAGGTTCCCACCATTCATGCAGGCTTAACTGACTAGCAGTGTTGTTGCATCAACCATCATAGTACATATAGGTTCCCACCATTCAAGGCAGGCTTAACTGACTAGCAGTGTTGTTGCATCAACCATCATAGTACATATAGGTTCCCACCATTCATGCAGGCTTAACTGACTAGCAGTGTTGTTGCATCAACCATCATAGTACATATAGGTTCCCACCATTCATGCAGGCTTAACTGACTAGCAGTGTTGTTGCATCAACCATCATAGTACATATAGGTTCCCACCATTCATGCAGGCTTAACTGACTAGCAGTGTTGTTGCATCAACCATCATAGTACATATAGGTTCCCACCATTCATGCAGGCTTAACTGACTAGCAGTGTTGTTGCATCAACCATCATAGTACATGTAGGTTCCCACCATTCATGCAGGCTTAACTGACTAGCAGTGTTGTTGCATCAACCATCATAGTACATGTAGGTTCCCACCATTCAAGGCAGGCTTAACTGACTAGCAGTGTTGTTGCATCAACCATCATAGTACATATAGGTTCCCACCATTCAAGGCAGGCTTAACTGACTAACAGTGTTGTTGCATCAACCATCATAGTACATATAGGTTCCCACCATTCATGCAGACTTAACTGACTAGCAGTGTTGTTGCATCAACAGTTCCCACCATTCAAGGCAGGCTTAACTGACTAGCAGTGTTGTTGCATCAACCATCATAGTACATATAGGTTCCCACCATTCATGCAGGCTTAACTGACTAGCAGTGTTGTTGCATCAACCATCATAGTACATATAGGTTCCCACCATTCATGCAGGCTTAACTGACTAGCAGTGTTGTTGCATCAACCATCATAGTACATATAGGTTCCCACCATTCATGCAGGCTTAACTGACTAGCAGTGTTGTTGCATCAACCATCATAGTACATGTAGGTTCCCACCATTCATGCAGGCTTAACTGACTAGCAGTGTTGTTGCATCAACCATCATAGTACATATAGGTTCCCACCATTCATGCAGGCTTAACTGACTAGCAGTGTTGTTGCATCAATCATCATAGTACATATAGGTTCCCACCATTCAAGGCAGGCTTAACTGACTAGCAGTGTTGTTGCATCAACCATCATAGTACATATAGGTTCCCACCATTCAAGGCAGGCTTAACTGACTAACAGTGTTGTTGCATCAACCATCATAGTACATACATGTAGGTTCCCACCATTCATGCAGGCTTAACTGACTAGCAGTGTTGTTGCATCAACCATCATAGTACATATAGGTTCCCACCATTCATGAAGACTTAACTGACTAGCAGTGTTGTTGCATCAACGGTTCCCACCATTCAAGGCAGGCTTAACTGACTAGCAGTGTTGTTGCATCAACCATCATAGTACATGTAGGTTCCCACCATTCAAGGCAGGCTTAACTGACTAGCAGTGTTGTTGCATCAACCATCATAGTACATGTAGGTTCCCACCATTCAAGGCAGGCTTAACTGACTAGCAGTGTTGTTGCATCAACCATCATAGTACATATAGGTTCCCACCATTCATGCAGACTTAACTGACTAGCAGTGTTGTTGCATCAACAGTTCCCACCATTCAAGGCAGGCTTAACTGACTAGCAGTGTTGTTGCATCAACCATCATAGTACATATAGGTTCCCACCATTCATGCAGGCTTAACTGACTAGCAGTGTTGTTGCATCAACCATCATAGTACATATAGGTTCCCACCATTCATGCAGGCTTAACTGACTAGCAGTGTTGTTGCATCAACCATCATAGTACATATAGGTTCCCACCATTCATGCAGGCTTAACTGACTAGCAGTGTTGTTGCATCAACCATCATAGTACATGTAGGTTCCCACCATTCATGCAGGCTTAACTGACTAGCAGTGTTGTTGCATCAACCATCATAGTACATATAGGTTCCCACCATTCATGCAGGCTTAACTGACTAGCAGTGTTGTTGCATCAACCATCATAGTACATATAGGTTCCCACCATTCAAGCAGGCTTAACTGACTAGCAGTGTTGTTGCATCAACCATCATAGTACATGTAGGTTCCCACCATTCATGCAGGCTTAACTGACTAGCAGTGTTGTTGCATCAACCATCATAGTACATATAGGTTCCCACCATTCATGCAGGCTTAACTGACTAGCAGTGTTGTTGCATCAACCATCATAGTACATATAGGTTCCCACCATTCATGCAGGCTTAACTGACTAGCAGTGTTGTTGCATCAACCATCATAGTACATATAGGTTCCCACCATTCATGCAGGCTTAACTGACTAGCAGTGTTGTTGCATCAACCATCATAGTACATGTAGGTTCCCACCATTCATGCAGGCTTAACTGACTAGCAGTGTTGTTGCATCAACCATCATAGTACATATAGGTTCCCACCATTCATGCAGGCTTAACTGACTAGCAGTGTTGTTGCATCAACCATCATAGTACATATAGGTTCCCACCATTCATGCAGGCTTAACTGACTAGCAGTGTTGTTGCATCAACAGGTTCCCACCATTCAAGCAGGCTTAACTGACTAGCAGTGTTGTTGCATCAACCATCATAGTACATATAGGTTCCCACCATTCATGCAGGCTTAACTGACTAGCAGTGTTGTTGCATCAACCATCATAGTACATGTAGGTTCCCACCATTCATGCAGGCTTAACTGACTAGCAGTGTTGTTGCATCAACCATCATAGTACATATAGGTTCCCACCATTCATGCAGGCTTAACTGACTAGCAGTGTTGTTGCATCAACCATCATAGTACATGTAGGTTCCCACCATTCATGCAGGCTTAACTGACTAGCAGTGTTGTTGCATCAACCATCATAGTACATATAGGTTCCCACCATTCATGCAGGCTTAACTGACTAGCAGTGTTGTTGCATCAACCATCATAGTACATATAGGTTCCCACCATTCATGCAGGCTTAACTGACTAGCAGTGTTGTTGCATCAACCATCATAGTACATATAGGTTCCCACCATTCATGCAGGCTTAACTGACTAGCAGTGTTGTTGCATCAACCATCATAGTACATGTAGGTTCCCACCATTCATGCAGGCTTAACTGACTAGCAGTGTTGTTGCATCAACCATCATAGTACATATAGGTTCCCACCATTCATGCAGGCTTAACTGACTAGCAGTGTTGTTGCATCAACCATCATAGTCATTAGTTCCCACCATTCATGCAGGCTTAACTGATAGCAGTGTTGTTGCATCAACCATCATAGTACATATAGGTTCCCACCATTCATGCAGGCTTAACTGACTAGCAGTGTTGTTGCATCAACCATCATAGTACATATAGGTTCCCACCATTCATGCAGGCTTAACTGACTAACAGTGTTGTTGCATCAACCATCATAGTACATGTAGGTTCCCACCATTCATGCAGGCTTAACTGACTAGCAGTGTTGTTGCATCAACCATCATAGTACATATGTTCCCACCATTCAGCAGGCTTAACTGACTAGCAGTGTTGTTGCATTTGTGTGTTGTTGTTTGTTTGTTTTAGGTTCCCACCATTCAAGGCAGGCTTAACTGACTAACAATCAACCTCTACAAAGCTGTACGTGTTGTCTTGCTAGAGGATATTCTTCATATGTTGTGTAGCGGATGGTAGTCAGATTTGGAATCAAACGGTTCTGGGTTTGATACTCTGTCAGGGCACGTATACATAAGTGTCCTTGAGCAAGGCTTCTCATGCCTAATATAACGGTATGCTTTGTAAATGCTTTGTAGGAAAAAGGTAACCATACAAGCAGGTTGCTTTCTCCTCAATCATACAGGTATGTACACAATATTTATACTTGACTGTTTATTCAAAGAAATACATATTGTTTAAACCAAGGCATCTCATGAACATCTATATACATATATGGTACATAACCCTTAATCATATGGTACAAACGGTCCAGACTTGGGTACGAATCATCTCAGACAGTGGGTACAAGTCATTCAAGCTGGGTACGACACATCGTCCAGAGTACAAATTGACTATTCCAAATATTTAGACTTGAAAAATGTGACATTAAATAACAGATCGAAAAAAAATTATGTGTACATACGTCCGTCCTATACACAGGCACAAGACATAAATGTTGTTTGTTTGCCCTATGGACATATAGTAAGTAAACATTAGGCCTACTTCTTCTTCTTGTCGTTGGCGAATCACATGAACAAGCCGGCAGCAAACACGAAATGGGCCGTCCTCCTCAGATCCTCCAGGCAGCCATGTAACTTCGTCTGGAGAGAAGTATCTGTTGGCCAGGTTGTTTTTCTCAGCCCATGAAGATTGGGACACTCCTGGAGGATGTGTTCTGCAGTCTGGTCCCCTACTTTGCAGCTGCAGGCAGTTGATGGAGCTAGTTCAAGCTTCCGACACATATGGAAGTTCAGGCAGTTATGCCCTGTTCTAAGCCGGAATATCGTGACTTGCTCCTGTCTGGTGAGAAGGTGGTAGTCATCCTTCTCAACTGTTGGCTTTGATGCAGATTTGATTATGGTGCATTTCTCCTTGTAAGTCAAATCTTTGTCTGGTTGCCTCTCGGTAGAACCTTGCTTGGCAAGCTGGTCAGCGGCTTCATTGCCAGGGATGTCCATGTGTGCAGGTACCCACTGGAGGACAGTTCTTTGACTATATGTCCATTGTGTATGTTGTCTTATATATCAGATATAGGACTATACGAATTGACCTGCACCCCTTCATAAATAGTTAGCAAAGAGTAAGCATAGATAACAATTGCCTAAATCTAAGAAGAAACATATGTTTGTACCTTTAATTGGCCCATCAAGGAAACAAACTCGAACAATTTCGTGAAATTTGAAGCTGACATTTCACTCAATATGTAAACAAATGAAACGGGTGTCTCTGACCCAAACCACCAATGAAATTGTCTGTAATAACCTTCAGTTTGTTAACATTCAATAACATGCTTTCTGATTGGTCAATTGAAGTCAAAGACAAAACATGGCAGCCCCCATATGCAATGTATTTTGGAGGTCAATTTTTCGAAATATCCCGAAATCACACCGTTGTATAAAATATGTACCGGTTGCAAATTTCTGTGAAAAATCTACCAGAGATGGAGAGCGATTTAAATTTGACATGGCTACTCTTGGAATAGGTTGGTGTACTCGTCTTTAATTCGACATTGACCAGACGGGAGGTGATGGATATCGGGCTGTTTCGACTAAAGTAACCAAGTCGATGTTCGAACCCACGACTTCCTGATCCTCCACTACCTGGAGGTGAACACTCTACCACGTCACTATAAGAGCTAGCTCTATAGCGAGACAGTTTAAGTTTCCCTATATGATTATATACTAGTCCTATAAATAAGATCTCTAGTAGGCTCTACATAAAAACATTTCTCTGTTATTTCGAGGTCTTATCGTTAAAGCTCATATTCGCATAGCACTTTCCGCCCTGATCCGATTGTCGGATTTCTGACCAATATTTTGAAGCTTTTTGGACATGAACGGTTATAAATGTGTGCATTGGTGTTAACTGTTAAGAATAATCCTAAATATAGATATTAAGAACGTTAAAAATATATCGTATTACTGTTGTGCATGTCATTTAGCTGTTTGAAGTCGACAGGTGAAATTCTCCAATTTTTTCTGCCCAGTCGTCACAAAAGAAATCCGAATGATTTATTATTTAGTACTTCTACTTCTACCAGTTACAACAAACTGAACATTATTGCCAGGTGGGTGCTTAGTACATTGCCAGGTGGGTGCTTAGTACATTGCCAGGTGGGTGCTTAGTACATTGCCAGGTGGGTGCTTAGTACATTGCCAGGTGGGTGCTTAGTACATTGCCAGGTGGGTGCTTAGTACATTGCCAGGTGGGTGCTTAGTACATTGCCAGGTGGGTGCTTAGTACATTGCCAGGTGGGTGCTTAGTACATTGCCAGGTGGGTGCTTAGTACATTGCCAGGTGGGTGCTTAGTACATTGCCAGGTGGGGTACATGCATTAGTACATTGCCAGGTGGGTGCTTAGTACATTGCCAGGTGGGTGCTTAGTACATTGCCAGGTGGGGGGTGGGTTAGTACATTGCCAGGTGGGTGCTTAGTACATTGCCAGGTGGGTGCTTAGTACATTGCCAGGTGGGTGCTTAGTACATTGCCAGGTGGGTGCTTAGTACATTGCCAGGTGGGTGCTTAGTACATTGCCAGGTGGGTGCTTAGTACATTGCCAGGTGGGTGCTTAGTACATTGCCAGGTGGGTGCTTAGTACATTGCCAGGTGGGTGCTTAGTACATTGCCAGGTGGGTGCTTAGTACATTGCCAGATGGGTGCTTAGTACATTGCCAGATGGGTGCTTAGTACATTGCCAGGTGGGTGCTTAGTACATTGCCAGGTGGGTGCTTAGTACATTGCCAGGTGGGTGCTTAGTACATTTAATGACGTACTTTAGTTGAAAGCGAGGCACTGCAATGTTGATAAAAACTTTATAATTGGCCGCCATTGTTTACGGGTCAACGGAACGATAAATAGTTTTAAAAAGTACAATGTGCTTATGTTTTGACATATTTACTCAAGATTTATGTCGTCCTTACTTCAATTACGCCGAATCGACCCATTACCAATTAAACTTAATAATCCGCCATCTCGTCGATATAACACAGAAACGAGAAATTATATGTTTGCGATGTAAATGAGGCTACGGGAGCATTCGTGTATATTCGGAAATGATCGTGTATAATCGTGCCTGTTTGGCGATTTCCGATAGAATTCCGTTTCTATATTTAGCAATAGTATCTACACGCTCATAAATGAGGGTGTAAGTAGATGGCGCTACGATCGGAAATCCAGTTTTCCCAGGCTGTCATTTTGCCAGAAGTTAAAAAGTGAAAAATCGAGCGACTGGAACCCAGGCTACAATGATACAGACAGAGACCCATTTCAGAGTGACTCCTAAACAGACCCTATGTATTTTGACACTTGTAGCCTAAGTTATGGTCGGGCTGAGTTATCAAATAACATTACCCAATTCACATACTTACGAATATAGATGCGTGTTAGTACAGCGTGACTCCTGTACTGACTATATATTTTGGTGCTTGTAGCCTAATCTATGGCCAGGCTGAGCATTCAAATCGTGTTACTAACGCACACAACATAATCACCTTAGTTTATAATATATGAGTGTTAACTAAACATCTTAGTACGCTCGTCCACCTGGTTCGCTGGAGGCGAGGGTAAATAAGCTCAATTATCATCCAGAGTCTCTTCTAGTTCTTTTACGTGCACGGTGTAAAGCAACGACACGAGACCTCGGCATCTGACTGTTAATTTTATTAGTGTCAGACGGGGGATCAAACCTGCAATCCCTGGATTACCAGTCCAACGTGTTAACCGCTGGACTACTGATCCGGTTACATCTTCACCATATATAATTATATATATATATATTATCAGAACTTTCAGTTCTAATAAGTTCTTCTATAGATATACACCAGTTTGTATTTGACTATATTACAATAATATTACATAATTATGAATCTTGTGTCTGTCGATTTTTCACTTTTTAACGTCTGGCAAAATGACATTTATAATATATGACTGATCTCCAAAGAACCTGACAACTGAGTGAATATCAAACCCGACTACAGTAAATAGTAATAGTAAACCCCAGAATATGTATTCATACTCTTATGAAATAATGAAATAAGGGAGATAACAAACTATATGAAATGACTTAAAAAACAAGATTAGTTTCCCTTATTTACATACTGTCACATATGCACCACACATTTTCCCATCAACTGTCTAAAGAAAAATAGTTTATTTGCAAAGACATAGGTATTTGTGTTTATTATTGTAAGATTGGAATTTATTTCATCGAGTGATCATTTGTAACGACACAAGTGGAAAAACATATTTTTCTTTAACCCACTTGGTGGTAGTAGTCACATACCTTGATAGCTCTAGTTTTTGTCATTGCAGGATCTCCTGAAAAACCAGAGGAGATAGTGATGGAAGAGGAAGGGGCAGAAGCGAAGAGTTTCGCCGCAATGTTCCGTATTTCCAAATTTGTACAGCTAGGTAATGTGAAGGATAAAATTGTAGCAGGGAGAATAATGGATGTCCTTCATAACGATCTATATGTCGACTTTGGCGGGAAATTCTACTGTGTTTGTCCCAGACCATCATTTCAAGCTGAGTAAGTAACCTCCGAATACACTCGTGTAACGATATACAGTCTACATCTGCTATGTCAAAGTCGGTTATGTCGAATTCTCCCGTTATCTCAAAGTCGGTTCAAAGTCCCGTTTCAGACACTATCATTTTAAATATAACTTGCTCTGTTTATATCGAATTTCGTTAAAGTCAAACTTTGGTTATGTCTAAGTATTTTGTTCGGTCCAGACGGGATTCGACATAACGGATGTAGACTGTATGTGTATCTGGGTTTAAAAGAGTTTAATTAATAACTGTTAAAGCAGCATTACATCGTATGAAATAAAAGATATTTGAAAAATTCAAATTTTACGTATGGGTAGCAATGCTGCTACACATTCTAACATTATACTTTGTATGCTTATGTCCAATTGGTTAACAATGTTTTTTGCGACAAAACAAACTTGAAACCGAAAGTAGGACTTTCCGAGTCGATCGGTCACGTATTTGTTTACAACCAGAACGCATCGTCCGCACTTGTTTACATTCGGAATGCATCGTCCCCATTTGTCCCACGTTGTCTTTTTTAATTAAATTACTTGAGATGTTGATTCATACCTCTGTTATCTAAGTCTTTTAGTGACATGTGTACATCCCCGCGAGGGGTTCAACATTAGAGGAAGATAAATAGATAGTCTTTCATGTTCAAAATATATACGTTTTCTACATTCTCTGTTGTTTCACGCATGCGCGTTGTGCGTGTTTATATTTTGTGTGTTGATAAACAAATTTGTGTATACGACAGTTTATATTTATTGGAATGTTATCGTTTCTGAGCGACTATTTCGATTTTTGTAAACACACACACATTAGTATTTATATTTACGCAAAACATCCTTTATTACGATGTAATGCCGCTTTAAGTAGTATGATGTAAATTCCTTTATTAATTCGCTTTGATAGTTATTTGTACAACACCATTGAATATGTTTTTATGTAAAAATAGGCGTTTTATCCAATTAAAAGTTTCAAGTTTCACTATGGTGTACTAAGTGTAATCCTATGTACCGGTAGATGTTTATAATGTTGCCATGCAGTAAAAGCACAACCAGCTCAGTTCTTATTTTATGTTTAAACTTTTATTTATTTTGCAACGATTAGCAAGTTTTAACACTTTATATTTATCACTCTCGTTAGCAGGGAATGAAAGTGTAAATGTTATCATTCGTGTGGGAGGAAACCGGAGTACCCGGAGAAAACCCACCTGTCCGATCTGGTGATCACCGTACCATCTCACATACTTCCCGGTCCAAGGATCGAACTCGGGTTGCATTGGTGAGAAGCGAGCGCGCTAACCACTGCGCTAATCGGACAACTCATTTCTTATTTCATCACTGAATCGCGGGTTAGGTGTTTCCATCGGGTTATTAACTACAACGGTCGTGTTTAAAGTTGTGTGGAGTCATTTGCAATGAAAATAATTTCGCATTTAAAATTTATTGATGTCAGATTTGCGACTTACCTTGTAATTAGAGCACCCTTGGAACAGTACGACTCTCGGGACTCATTCTAGTGGGCTAAATGTTCCATTTTTTTTTACAATTTTCATACAGAATTTTGTCCAGTAAGAGACACTGGTTCATTATTTAAAGCTTATCCTTCTATTCAAATGTTATATTTAATACTCGTGCTGTGCATTTTAATCCTAATTTGTTTGAAATTTATTAAATAACACCATTTAAGGACGCGATCGCATGCTTTCTTACATCTCCCAAACATTCTGACCTAGAATGAGCCCTTAGACACGCCTTTAATATCAAAGAAATGCTGCCCAATGTGTATCTTCGATTGCTAATGTCATCTGCATATCATTTGTGAGGAAATTCATACGAAAATAGATACAGACGGGGCACATCGTTACGTTCATCGAAGCAAATACAATACATAGTTCCCATGTGACGTCATCGTTCCTACTGTGGCTGCCATATTGTTTGGCAAAGTTGACTAAATATTACATATATTGTAGAGTAGCGTAATATTGTTTTCTTCATAAAATATTGATTTTTCATCCCATCACCATGAGTCATACATGATTGGAAAGCTTTCGATGGACATTTAGCCTGGGTGTCAGTCTGATCAGAAACTCAATACTGCCCAATTAACCCATTCAACACCAAGTAACTGACATGGACTGGTCCATGATATTTTCAGACCAATAAATTAATAAGAAAATTACATTTGGACCAGTTCATTTATCAAAATGTGTAATTTTTGTCTAAAAATAGTAATATTACTGGCAAAAAGTGCAGATCCTGATGAGACGGCTCGTCACGAGCTGGCCATCTGGATCTACACTTTTTGTAAGCCTATTGAGAGGTATGTGGTGTTGAAAGGGTTAATAGTCTCGGTATTAAAATATATTTATTTGACTGACCAGGCAAAATATATCGACACCTGTTCCCAGGCTAAATGGACATATGTTTTGCATCGTTTCACAAATTTCGTATCACTAATGAATAAATAATAAACTGGACCAACCAGGTGTAAACAATACACTAGTACAAAATGAACAATACACTCATATCAAAATGAACAATACACTCGTATCAAAATGCTTTCTTTCTAAAATTTCAGCCTGTATGTGAAATCACAGAGAGTTAAGTTAATGCTGCATAAGTTTGAAATGTCCGCCAGTTTCTTGGGAAGCGATAATCATGTGACGTTGCTCGAAGCCGATTGTACATTGCTGGGGCTGTTTGACCCCGGCCGATCCGTGTCGGAGGATTCCTACGTTTCTGGCGGTTTTGCAAAACAATGGTCCGTCGCAAGTGATACTGTGGACGCAGACAGTGTAGTCGATAGCACAGAGACAATTGATCATGACACCAAAGGAATGGATGAAAACCTGAAGGGATTTGCCCAAAGTGCTGCAGGAATCGATCCTGACAAGGAGGAAATAAGTTTTGACACAGAGAAACATGTTGGAGCTAATGAAGCCGATGATGGTGTAAAACCGAATTAAAATATATAAATTGTGTACATGTAAATTCATTATTCACGTGTGAGAAATGATTCTTGAATCAGGCCCCCATTACCGTACTATATTACAATATAGCAGAGATCTGAACCGTACTATATTACAATATAGCAGAGATCTGAACCGTACTATATTACAATATAGCAGAGATCTGAACCGTACTATATTACAATATAGCAGAGATCTGAACCTCCGCATTTTGTTTTGGACATGTTTATTTATTTTTTGGGAGAAGTGAGAAAGTGCGCAATTGCGTCATTAATGGTGTTCTTTAATAAATTTCTGCAATTTACATTTGAAGAAATGGCGTGTTTTATAATGGGCCAGTGTATCTCGGCAAATAATCATCTGGCTAATTCATTTTCTTTAAGATTGTTATGAATTAATTGGATAATGACGTCATGACTTTTTATGCCGAACTTCGAATGTAGAGAGGACCACATAGTAAATAAACTGATAAAATAAATAACAATTGAAAACAATCTTACAGAAAATTAATTAGCCAGATGATTTTTGTTTTCCTTGAGCTGAAAATTCGGATGTAGAGCGGACCACATATATATATATATTACTAGTTTCCTGATAGCAACAATCAGTAGTTTTAGAGATATGATCATGTACATGCATGGAAGGTGTGGTGTCATTTAGAGATATGATCATGTACATGCATGGAAGGTGTGGTGTCATTTAGAGATATGATCATGTACATTCATGGAGTATGTGGTGTCATTTAGAGATATGATCATGTACATTCATGGAGTATGTGGTGTCATTTAGAGATATGATCATGTACATGCATGGAAGGTGATGTCATTTAGAGATATGATCATGTACGTGCATGGAATGGGTGGTGGCATTTAGAGATATGATCATGTACATGCATGGAAGGTGTGGTGTCATTTAGAGATATGATCATGTACATGCTTGGAAGGTGTGGTGTCATTTAGAGATATGATCATGTACATGTGTGTGGTGTCATTTAGAGATATGATCATGTACATGCATGGAATGTGTGGTGTCATTTAGAGATATGATCATGTACATGCATGGAGTATGTGGTGTCATTTAGAGATATGTACATGCATGGAAGGTGTGGTGTCATTTAGAGATATGATCATGTACATGCATGGAAGGTGTTGTGTCATTTAGAGATATGATCATGTACATGCTTGGAAGGTGTGGTGTCATTTAGAGATATGTACATGCATGGAGGGTGTGGTGTCATTTAGAGATATGATCATGTACATACATGGACTGTGTGGTGTCATTTAGAGATATGATCATGTACATGCATGGAATGTGTGGTGTCATTTAGAGATATGATCATGTACATGCATGGAGGGTGTGGTGTCATTTAGAGATATGATCATGTACATGCATGGAGGTGTGGTGTCATTTAGAGATATGTACATGCTTGGAAGGTGTGGTGTCATTTAGAGATATGATCATGTACATGAATGGGGGTGTGGTGTCATTTAGAGATATGATCATGTACATGCATGGAAGGTGTGGTGTCATTTATAGATATGATCATGTACATGCATGGAATGTGTGGTGTCATTTAGAGATATGATCATGTACATGCATGGAATGTGTGGTGTCATTTAGAGATATGATCATGTACATGCATGGAGTATGTGGTGTCATTTAGAGATATGTACATGCATGGAAGGTGTTGTGTCATTTAGAGATATGATCATGTACATGCTTGGAAGGTGTGGTGTCATTTAGAGATATGATCATGTACATGCATGGAGGGTGTGGTGTCATTTAGAGATATGTACATACATGGAATGTGTGGTGTCATTTAGAGATATGATCATGTACATGCATGGAATGTGTGGTGTCATTTAGAGATATGATCATGTACATGCATGGAGGGTGTGGTGTCATTTAGAGATATGTACATGCATGGAAGGTGTTGTGTCATTTAGAGATATGATCATGTACATGCTTGGAAGGTGTGGTGTCATTTAGAGATATGATCATGTACATGCATGGAATGTGTGGTGTCATTTAGAGATATGATCATGTACATGCATGGAATGTGTGGTGTCATTTAGAGATATGATCATGTACATGCATGGAATGTGTGGTGTCATTTAGAGATATGATCATGTACATGCATGGAAGGTGCTGTGTCATTTAGAGATATGATCATGTACATGCATGGAGGGTGTGGTGTCATTTAGAGATATGATCATGTACATGCATGGAGGGTGTGGTGTCATTTAGAGATATGTACATGCATGGAAGGTGTTGTGTCATTTAGAAATATGATCATGTACATTCATGGAGTATGTGGTGTCATTTAGAGATATGATCATGTACATGCATGGAAGGTGTGGTGTCATTTAGAGATATGATCATGTACATGCATGGCATGTGTGGTGTCATTTAGAAATATGATCATGTACATGCATGGAATGTGTGGTGTCATTTAGAGATATGATCATGTACATGCATGGAGTATGTGGTGTCATTTAGAGATATGATCATGTACATGCATGGAAGGTGTTGTGTCATTTAGAGATATGATCATGTACATGCTTGGAAGGTGTGGTGTCATTTAGAGATATGATCATGTACATGCATGGAAGGTGTTGTGTCATTTAGAGATATGATCATGTACATGCTTGGAAGGTGTGGTGTCATTTAGAGATATGTACATGCATGGAGGGTGTGGTGTCATTTAGAGATATGATCATGTACATACATGGACTGTGTGGTGTCATTTAGAGATATGATCATGTACATGCATGGAATGTGTGGTGTCATTTAGAGATATGATCATGTACATGCATGGAGGGTGTGGTGTCATTTAGAGATATGATCATGTACATGCATGGAATGTGTGGTGTCATTTAGAGATATGATCATGTACATGCATGGAATGTGTGGTGTCATTTAGAGATATGATCATGTATGGAATGTGTGGTGTCATTTAGAGATATGATCATGTACATGCATGGAAGGTGTTGTGTCATTTAGAGATATGATCATGTACATGCATGGAGTATGTGGTGTCATTTAGAGATATGTACATGCATGGAAGGTGTTGTGTCATTTAGAGATATGATCATGTACATGCTTGGAAGGTGTGGTGTCATTTAGAGATATGATCATGTACATGCATGGAGGGTGTTGTGTCATTTAGAGATATGATCATGTACATGCATGGAAGGTGTGGTGTCATTTAGAGATATGATCATGTATGGAATGGTGGTGTCATTTAGAGATATGATCATGTACATGCATGGAAGGTGTGGTGTCATTTAGAGATATGATCATGTACATGCATGGAGTATGTGGTGTCATTTAGAGATATGTACATGCATGGAAGGTGTTGTGTCATTTAGAGATATGATCATGTACATGCTTGGAAGGTGTGGTGTCATTTAGAGATATGATCATGTACATGCATGGAGGGTGTTGTGTCATTTAGAGATATGATCATGTACATGCATGGAGGTGTTGTGTCATTTAGAGATATGTACATGCATGGAATGTGTGGTGTCATTTAGAGATATGATCATGTACATGCATGGAAGGTGTTGTCATTTAGAGATATGATCATGTACATGCATGGAGGGTGTGGTGTCATTTAGAGATATGTACATGCATGGAATGTGTGGTGTCATTTAGAGATATGATCATGTACATGCATGGAAGGTGTGGTGTCATTTAGAGATATGATCATGTACATGCATGGAAGGTGTGGTGTCATTTAGAGATATGATCATGTACATGCATGGAAGGTGTTGTGTCATTTAGAGATATGATCATGTACATGCATGGAAGGTGTGGTGTCATTTAGAGATATGATCATGTACATGCATGGAATGTGTGGTGTCATTTAGAGATATGATCATGTACATGCATGGAATGTGTGGTGTCATTTAGAGATATGATCATGTACATGCATGGAAGGTGTGGTGTCATTTAGAGATATGATCATGTACATGCATGGAGGGTGTGGTGTCATTTAGAGATATGATCATGTACATGCATGGAAGGTGTGGTGTCATTTAGAGATATGATCATGTACATGCATGGAGTGTGTGGTGTCATTTAGAGATATGATCATGTACATGCATGGAAGTGTGGTGTCATTTAGAGATATGATCATGTACATGCATGGAATGTGTGGTGTCATTTAGAGATATGATCATGTATGGAATGTGTGGTGTCATTTAGAGATATGATCATGTACATGCATGGAAGGTGTGGTGTCATTTAGAGATATGATCATGTACATGCATGGAGTATGTGGTGTCATTTAGAGATATGTACATGCATGGAAGGTGTTGTGTCATTTAGAGATATGATCATGTACATGCATGGAAGGTGTGGTGTCATTTAGAGATATGATCATGTACATGCATGGAGGGTGTTGTGTCATTTAGAGATATGATCATGTACATGCATGGAAGGTGTTGTGTCATTTAGAGATATGTACATGCATGGAATGTGTGGTGTCATTTAGAGATATGATCATGTACATGCATGGAAGGTGTTGTGTCATTTAGAGATATGATCATGTACATGCATGGAGTATGTGGTGTCATTTAGAGATATGTACATGCATGGAAGGTGTTGTGTCATTTAGAGATATGATCATGTACATGCATGGAAGGTGTGGTGTCATTTAGAGATATGATCATGTACATGCTTGGAAGGTGTGGTGTCATTTAGAGATATGATCATGTACATGCATGGAGGGTGTGGTGTCATTTAGAGATATGTACATGCATGGAATGTGTGGTGTCATTTAGAGATATGATCATGTACATGCATGGAATGTGTGGTGTCATTTAGAGATATGATCATGTACATGCATGGAGGGTGTGGTGTCATTTAGAGATATGATCATGTACATGCATGGAAGGTGTTGTGTCATTTAGAGATATGATCATGTACATGCATGGAGGGTGTGGTGTCATTTAGAGATATGATCATGTACATGCATGGAATGTGTGGTGTCATTTAGAAATATGATCATGTACATGCATGGAGTATGTGGTGTCATTTAGAGATATGATCATGTACATGCATGGAAGGTGTGGTGTCATTTAGAGATATGATCATGTACATGCATGGAAGGTGTTGTGTCATTTAGAGATATGATCATGTACATGCTTGGAAGGTGTGGTGTCATTTAGAGATATGTACATGCATGGAGGGTGTGGTGTCATTTAGAGATATGATCATGTACATGCATGGAGTATGTGGTGTCATTTAGAGATATGTACATGCATGGAAGGTGTGGTGTCATTTAGAGATATGATCATGTACATGCATGGAAGGTGTGGTGTCATTTAGAGATATGATCATGTACATGCATGGAAGGTGTGGTGTCATTTAGAGATATGATCATGTACATGCATGGAATGTGTGGTGTCATTTAGAGATATGATCATGTACATGCATGGAATGTGTGGTGTCATTTAGAGATATGATCATGTACATGCATGGAGTATGTGGTGTCATTTAGAGATATGTACATGCATGGAAGGTGTTGTGTCATTTAGAGATATGATCATGTACATGCATGGAAGGTGTGGTGTCATTTAGAGATATGATCATGTACATGCATGGAGGGTGTGGTGTCATTTAGAGATATGATCATGTACATGCATGGAAGGTGCTGTGTCATTTAGAGATATGATCATGTACATGCATGGAGGGTGTGGTGTCATTTAGAGATATGATCATGTACATGCATGGAAGGTGTGGTGTCATTTAGAGATATGATCATGTACATGCATGGAAGGTGCTGTGTCATTTAGAGATATGATCATGTACATGCATGGAGGGTGTGGTGTCATTTAGAGATATGATCATGTACATGCATGGAATGTGTGGTGTCATTTAGAGATATGATCATGTACATGCATGGAGTATGTGGTGTCATTTAGAGATATGATCATGTACATGCATGGAAGGTGTGGTGTCATTTAGAGATATGATCATGTACGTGCATGGACTGTGTGGTGTCATTTAGAGATATGATCATGTACATGCATGGAATGTGTGGTGTCATTTAGAGATATGATCATGTACATGCATGGAAGGTGATGTCATTTAGAGATATGATCATGTATGTGCATGGAATGTGTGGTGTCATTTAGAGATATGATCATGTACATGCATGGAAGGTGTGGTGTCATTACTGATATAATCCTGGCCCTCATCTTAAGAACACATGCGTGTTATACCTGCTTCACATTACCTGGCCCTATTCCCACCCTGGATACAGTGAGATGGGCGGCCTAAATCCAGTTTACCTGGCACTAGTCCCACCCTGGATACAGTGAGATGGGCAGCCTAAATCCAGTTTACCTGGCACTAGTCCCACCCTGGATACAGTGAGATGGACGGCCTAAAACCAATTTACCTGGCACTAGTCCCACCCTGGATACAGTCAGATGGACGGCCTAAAACCAGTTTACCTGTCACTAGTCCTACCCCGGATACAGTGAGATGGACGGCCTAAAACCAGTTTACCTGGCCCTAGTCCCACCCTGGATACAGTGAGATGGGCGGCCTAAATCCAGTTTACCTTGCACTAGTCCCACCCTGGATACAGTGAGATGGGCGGCCTAAATCCAGTTTACCTTGCACTAGTCCCACCCTGGATACAGTGAGATGGGCGGCCTAAAACCAGTTTACCTGGCCCTAGTCCCACCCTGGATACAGTGAGATGGGCGGCCTAAATCCAGTTTACCTTGCACTAGTTCCACACCAGATACAGTGAGATGGACGGCCTAAAACCAGTTTACCTGGCCCTAGTCCCACCCTGGATACAGTGAGATGGGCGGCCTAAATCCAGTTTACCTTGCACTAGTCCAACCCTGGATACAGTGAGATGGGCGGCCTAAAACCAGTTTACCTGGCCCTAGTCCCACCCTGGATACAGTGAGATGGGCGGCCTAAATCCAGTTTACCTTGCACTAGTTCCACACCAGATACAGTGAGATGGACGGCCTAAAACCAGTTTACCTGTCACTAGTCCCACCCCGGATACAGTGAGATGGGCGGCTTAAAACCAGTTTACCTTGCACTAGTCGCCCACCAGATCTAGTGACACAGATGGGTTAAAACCAGTTTACCTGGCTCTAGCCCTGCACCGGATCTAGTGACATGGCTGGGTTAAAACTGTTTTACCTGGCTCTAGACTTGCACCGGATCTAGTGACATGGCTGGGCTACAACTCTTTTACCTGGCTCTAGACTTGCACCGGATCTAGTGACATGGCTGGGTTAGAACTATTTTACCTGGCTCTAGCCCTGCACCGGATCTAGTGACATGGCTGGGTTAAAATTGTTTTACCAGGCACTAGACTTGAACCAGATCTAGTGACATGGCTGGGCTACAACTGTTTTACCTGGCTCTAGACTTGCACCGGATCTAGTGACATGGCTGGGCTACAACTGTTTTACCTGGCTCTAGACTTGCACTGGATCTAGTGACATGGCTGGGTTAGAACTATTTTACCTGGCTCTAGCCCTGCACCGGATCTAGTGACATGGCTGGGTTAAAACTGTTTTACCAGGCACTAGACTTGAACCAGATCTAGTGACATGGCTGGGCTACAACTGTTTTACCTGGCTCTAGACTTGCACTGGATCTAGTGACATGGCTGGGTTAGAACTGTTTTACCTGGCTCTAGACTTGCACCAGCTCTAGTGACATGGCTGGGTTAAAACTGTTTTACCTGGCTCTAGCCTTGCACCGGTTCCAGTGACATGGCTGGGCTAAAACTGTTTTACCTGGCTCTAGACTTGCACCGGATCCAGTGACATGTCTGGGTTAAAACCAGTTTACCTGGCTCTAGACTTGCACCGGATCCAGTGACATGGCTGGGTTAGAACTGTTTTACCTGGCTCTAGACTTGCACCGGATCTAGTGACATGGCTGGGTTAAAACTGTTTTACTTGGCTCTAGACATGCACCGGATCTAGTGACATGGCTGGGTTAAAACTGTTTTACCTGGCTCTAGACTTGCACCAGATCTAGTGACATGGCTGGGTTAGAACTGTTTTACCTGGCTCTAGACTTGCACCAGATCTAGTGACATGGCTGGGTTAAAACTGTTTTACCTGGCTCTAGACTTGCACTACACCGCGACACAAGAATTCTTCTACAGACAGAGAAGTTTCGATGTCAGGAAGAACAACCGATGAAGCAGAGAGTTGAGACATAACGAAGAATCGTCTAAAGCGCAGCAGTTTCATCCACCAGTCCAAGAAGCTTGCTCGAAAGCACACCAGCCATCTCCCAGCCAAGAAATTGCCTCCAACGCCATTTCTATCCAAGCCATGGTTGACTAGCGATGAATCCAAGGTTACCATCTGCAGTACAATGACATCCAGAGATAGACAACATGATGACGTCAAACATGCCCTCACACTAGCACACATCGACAAGAGTTATCCTGGAGAAGCATGGATACAAGTCTACACAGATGGTTCAGCCACAAAAGCAGTAGCAAACGGAGGAGCAGGAGTGTATGTCCGACACCCAGATGGACACACACAGTCAGTTGCTCTACCTACTGGAGTACACTGCAGCAACTATGGGGCAGAAGTACAGGCCCTTGAAACAGCAGCATCTCTAGTACACAACACTGTGGAGTGTGCCCAGGTTGTCTTCCTGACTGATGCGCTCTCAGTTCTGGAAGCCCTGTCTAACAACAAAGAACCCCACCTGATGGAAGCCCTTCGAACAGTCGGCATAACTAAAAGAACTGTCCTCCAGTGGGTACCTGCACACATAGACATCCCTGGCAATGAAGCCGCTGACCAGCTTGCCAAGCATGGTTCTACCGAGATGCAACCAGACAAAGATTTGACTTACAAGGAGAAATGCACAATAATCAAATCTGCATCAAAGCCAACAGTCGAGAAGAATGACTACCACCTTCTCACCAGACAGGAGCAAGTCACGATATTCCGGCTTAGAACAGGGCATAACCGCCTGAACTTCCATATGTGTCGGAAGCTTGGACTAGCTCCATCAACTGCCTGCAGCTGCAAAGTAGGGGACCAGACTGCAGAACACATCCTCCAGGAGTGTCCCAATCTTCATGGACTGAGGAAAACAACCTGGTCCACAGATACTTCTCTCCAGACGAAGTTACATGGCTGCCGGGAGGATCTGAGGAGGACGGCCCACTTCGTGTTTGCTGCCGGCTTGTCCATGTGATTCGCGAACGACAAGAAGAAGAAGAACTGTTTTACCTGGCTCTAGACTTGCACCGGATCCAGTGACATGGCTGGGTTAGAACTGTTTTACCTGGCTCTAGACTTGCACCAGATCTAGTGACATGGCTGGGTTAAAACTGTTTTACCTGGCTCTAGACTTGCACCGGATCTAGTGACATGGCTGGATTAGAACTGTTTTACCTGGCTCTAGACTTGCACCGGATCTAGTGACATGGCTGGGTTAGAACTGTTTTACTTGTGTCTAGTCCTGCCTTAGAGCTTGTGACAGGTGGGTTAGAACCACTGTTCCTGACAGTTAAATAGGCCCGTGTAGATCATGGCATGAATCTGGACTAGTCCAGAACATTACCCAAATATTCAGCTAAGATCAGCCAGCTAAAATCTGTCCCTGTCTGCTAAGAATATTCCCCGATCACCCAGCCAAGAAAATTCTCTGTAAGCCAAATAAGACCATTCCTAGAACATCCAAGTTAAGAACATTCCCCAAATAGCAAAGCTAAGAAGATCCCCCCAAACCCTGATAAGTACATTCCCCAAATAGCAAAGCTAAGACGATCCCCCCAAACCCTGATAAGAACATTCCCCAAATAGCAAAGCTAAGAAGATCCCCCAAACCCTGATAAGTACATTCCCCAAATAGCAAAGCTAAGAAGATCCCCCAACACCCTGATAAGAACATTCTTCCCCAAATAGCAAATTTAAGAAGGTCCCTCCAAACCCTGATATGAACATTCCCCAAATAGCAAAGCTAAGAAGGTCCCCCCACACCCTGATAAGAACATTCATTCCCCAAATAGCAAAGCTAAGAAGATCCCCCAACCCTGATAAGAACATTCCCCAAATAGCAAAGCTAAGAAGATCCCCACACCCTGATAAGAACATTCATTCCCCAAATAGCAAAGCTAAGAAGATCCCCCCAAACCCTGATAAGTACATTCCCCAAATAGCAAAGCTAAGAAGATCCCCCACACCCTGATAAGAACATTCCCCAAATAGCAAAGCTAAGA
>CM026396.1:43237042-43294224 GCA_014843695.1 Archivesica marissinica
CCTGATAAGAACATTCCCCAAATAGCAAAGCTAAGAAGATCCCCCACACCCTGATAAGAACATTCCCCAAATAGCAAAGCTAAGAAGATCCCCCACACCCTGATAAGAACATTCATTCCCCAAATAGCAAAGCTAAGAAGATCCCCCCAAACCCTGATAAGAACATTCTCCCAAATAGCAAAGCTAAGAAGATCCCCCCACACCCTGATAAGAACATCATTCCCCAAATAGCAAAGCTAAGAAGATCCCCCAAACCCTGATAAGAACATTCCCCAAATAGCAAAGCTAAGAAGATCCCCCCACACCCTGATAAGAACATTCATTCCCCAAATAGCAAAGCTAAGAAGATCCCCCCACACCCTGATAAGAACATTCCCAAATAGCAAAGCTAAGAAGATCCCCCCACACCCTGATAAGAACATTCCCCAAATAGCAAAGCTAAGAAGATCCCCCCAAACCCTGATAAGAACATTCCCCAAATAGCAAAGCTAAGAAGATCCCCCCACACCCTGATAAGAACATTCATTCCCCAAATAGCAAAGCTAAGAAGATCCCCCCACACCCTGATAAGAACATTCATTCCCCAAATAGCAAAGCTAAGAAGATCCCCCCACACCCTGATAAGAACATTCATTCCCCAAATAGCAAAGCTAAGAAGATCCCCCAAACCCTGATAAGAACATTCCCCAAATAGCAAAGCTAAGAAGATCCCCCCACACCCTGATAAGAACATTCATTCCCCAAATAGCAAAGCTAAGAAGATCCCCCCAAACCCTGATAAGAACATTCCCCAAATAGCAAAGCTAAGAAGATCCCCCCACACCCTGATAAGAACATTCCCCAAATAGCAAAGCTAAGAAGATCCCCCCACACCCTGATAAGAACATTCATTCCCCAAATAGCAAAGCTAAGAAGATCCCCCACACCCTGATAAGAACATTCCCCAAATAGCAAAGCTAAGAAGATCCCCCCACACCCTGATAAGAACATTCCCCAAATAGCAAAGCTAAGAAGATCCCCCCACACCCTGATAAGAACATTCCCCAAATAGCAAAGCTAAGAAGATCCCCCCCACCCTGATAAGAACATTCCCCAAATAGCAAAGCTAAGAAGGTCCCCCACACCCTGATAAGAACATTCCCCAAATAGCAAAGCTAAGAAGATCCCCCAAACCCTGATAAGTACATTCCCAAATAGCAAAGCTAAGAAGATCCCCCCACACCCTGATAAGAACATTCCCCAAATAGCAAAGCTAAGAAGGTCCCCCCACACCCTGATAAGAACATTCATTCCCCAAATAGCAAAGCTAAGAAGATCCCCCCACACCCTGATAAGTACATTCCCCAAATAGCAAAGCTAAGAAGGTCCCCCCACACCCTGATAAGTACATTCCCCAAATAGCAAAGCTAAGAAGGTCCCCCCACACCCTGATAAGAACATTCCCCAAATAGCAAAGTGAATAACTCCCCCAAAGCGACAAACTAAACACAAATTCAAATTTATATCACATTTATTGAAAAATAAAGCACTTTGAAATGGTACAAAAATGTACATATTGGTAGTCAGGGTAAATAAAATAACAATGCATATTAAGACATTTTGCATAAAAGTGTTATATATTACAGGGTGTTCCCACAATAATCGGTAACCTTTTATATCTTCCATAACTTCATAAAACAAGAAATATTGAAATACAGAGAAGTAATACATTATCATGTAGGATTAATTAGGGACACAGAAGAGGACTTTTTGCTGGTGAATCTTAGTTCATACAAATTTATCTTAGCTCGATTGTGAAACAAGTTCTTACACCTTATATTAATCACTCTCGAGACCGGATTCTTGATGGAATCCATCGCCACGAGGGAGAGAAGAGGCAATGTGGAATTTAAATGCTTTGTCTGAGGACACAATCGTAATGGCTACAGTTGGGTGCAAACTCCGGGTCTAAAGTGAATGAGCTACCGCTACTTTCTTGCGACTTCCACAAATCCATTGGTTTAATGTTGTATATTTCGATGATAAAAAAGGGGCTAAAATGTTACACATGTGATTTCCGGTTTGTATATATGTGTCTGACCATATTAAATGAAACTGGAGTTTTATAGAAATAAGTGGTCACCTTACTTTTGGGACACCCTGTATCATCACCATATGCAAACAGATACAGCAAAATGTGTTCATTGTGTGAAGCCTGTACAAGGAAATATATCTATTGTTTAAAACACTGTCGGTGATGTCATACCTTTGTACTTGCAGTCCATTATTATTAATATTGGACTGCTGTCAAAAGGCCAGAGTATTATATTAAATCCTACGCGTACATGCACGAAATTAACAATTTTAGTTAGTATGATGGGTTTAGCCTGGGTTCCAGTCTGTCCATTTTTCACCAATTTACTTCTGGCAATATGATATTAGTATTAACTCGATATGGTCCAATTAATGATCTCGGTATTAAAAAATATATTTATATACCTGACCATGCAAAATATATCAACGCCTGTTCCCAGACTATGATGGGTTATATGTGTGTGTTTTATGTAAGATATAAGCCTCAAACGGATCCAATATGTAAACTACTGGTGCTCTCTTCGGCGTTTCACATAAAGGATCGTTTTCGGCTTATATCCTATGCATACAGCCGCAACTCTCCGTGAGTTATTTAAATAAATGTACCTGTTATAAATGTGTTGTATTTGGTTACATACGGTAGGGTTAGAACACACTCGAAGTACTTCCATTTAAGAAATGAAATACAGTCAAACCTGTATTAGTGGTCACCTCTATTAAACAGCCAACCTGTATTAGTGGTCACCTCTATTAAACAGCCAACCTGTATTAGTGGTCACCTCTATTAAACAGCCAACCTGTATTAGTGGTCACCTCTATTAAACAGCCAATCTGTATTAGTGGTCACCTCTATTAAACAGCCAATCTGTATTAGTGGTCACCTCTATTAAACAGCCAATCTGTATTAGTGGTCACCTCTATTAAACAGCCAATCTGTATTAGTGGTCAAGCAGCCAGTTTCCAGATTCCCAATATGCTGTTTTATTGAAGTGTAAACTTTATTTATTTTACAACAATTGCTAAGCAAGTTTTAACAACGTATATTATTCACTCTAGTTGGCGTGGATGAAGCGTAAATGTGGTCGTGTGCAACTTTAATCCCCCAAAATGAACAAAGCGAACTCAGACTCTAGTAATGTGATTAGTTGAAATAGAGATTCGCTCTTCGTTTAACCAATCGCAAAGCATCAGATTGGAGAAAAGTTTTATTACAACCACGTATAATTAAGTTTTATTGTATAATTAAGATGACTAGAAAAATATAAAAATAACAAAGAATTCAAGAAAAACGTAAAGCAGACAAAGGGAAGCTACTTGGTCTGCAGTTATAAAATGATATGTTACATTTACCTCCCTTTCATTATCATGTTAGGATTTTAAAAATTCGTTGTAAAGAAATAATTGCATAGAACATTTAAAATCATTATATACAATGATTGTTAAGTTTTGTGTATCCTTACATAATATAGGTGTTACGTTTAACAACCTTTATATAATATGTCGCAAACCTTTATAAATAATCATATTCAAGGTGTTACAAAACTGACGTATTCTAGAACATAATAAGTTAATACTTGGCTTCAGCTTCTGTGTTTAAATCTATAGAAATTGTTTGCATAAAACGACGTCAATAAATTGATTTCGACGTCAATCAAAATTATGTGACGTTAATTAAAATTATGTGACGTTAAATAAATTATTTGTGACGTTAATAAAATTATGTGATATCAATTAAATTATACAAGGTCAATAAATTGATACAAGGTCAATAAATTGATACAGGGTCAATAAATTGATACAAGGTCAATAAATTGATACAAGGTCAATAAATTGATGCAAGGTTAATAAATGGATGCAAGGTCAATAATAAATGGATGCAAGGTCAATAAATTGATGCAATGTCAATAAATTGATACAAGGTCAATAAATTGATACAGGGTCAGGTCAATAAATTGATACAGGGTCAATAAATTGATACAAGGTCAATAAATTGATACAAGATCAATAAATTGATGCAAGGTCAATAAATTGATGCACGGTCAATAAATTGATGCATGGCCAATAACATGATATCAAATTTTACATTTAAAGTTTATTTCTTTTATTAACATTTTAGCAATGATCAGAAGAGACAAAGTGTCTCGAGTACTTTGTCTCGAGTACTTCATTTAAGAAATACTATTTGTCTTTCAGTTATTTATTTGCGGTTTGGAGTTCCGACGTGTAGGAATTAACCACGCAGGACGTAGGCCTAATTCCGACGCTCACAACAACAAACCATGTTTTACTCGACTATAAATAACGCAAATACAAATATTGATTCTAACTTGACCAAAATATCTAAAAAGTGCAAAAATAGATGGTGTTATTTTATAGAAAACGTCACAAAATTACAAAAATGTTAGTAAAATGTCATCACTTTTGACATGACGCATTCAACCATGATTTATTGCAGATTTAAACACGGTAAATTCCCTCTATGCATATACAGACAACATACCAAGCCATGTTACAATGTAGATTTAAACACGGTAAATTCCCTCTATGCATATACAGACAACATACCAAGCCATGTTACAATGTAGATTTAAACACGGTAAATTCCCTCTATGCATATACAGACAACATCCGCCATGTTTGAATGTAGATTTAAACACGGTAAATTCCCTCTATGCGTATACAGACAACATGCCGAGTCATGTTACAATGTAGATTTAAACACGGTAAATTCCCTCTATTCATATACAGACAACATACCAAGCCATGTTACAATGTAGATTTAAACACGGTAAATTCCCTCTATGCATATACAGACAACATACCAAGCCATGTTTGAATGTAGATTTAAACACGGTAAATTCCCTCTATGCATATACAGACAACATACCCAGCCATGTTACAATGTAGATTTAAACACGGTAAATTCCCTCTATGCATATACAGACAACATGCCGAGCCATGTTACAATGTAGATTTAAACACGGTAAATTCCCTCTATGCATATACAGACAACATACCGAGCCATGTTTGAATGTAGATTTAAACACGGTAAATTCCCTCTATGCATATACAGACAACATACCAAGCCATGTTACAATGTAGATTTAAACACGGTAAATTCCGGTATACAGACAACATACCGAGCCATGTTTGAATAAACTTTAATATATAATAGAGAGTTAGCTCCATACACAATCATGATGTACAAAAACAGCTATTGCAATTTCATTTTAAGTCCTTAACCCATTCAACACCAAGTATCTGACATGGACTGGTCCATGATATTTAACCCATTCAACACCAAGTATCTGACATGGACTGGTCCATGATAGTTAACCCATTCAACACCAAGTATCTGACATGGACTGGTCCATGATATTTAACCCATTCAACACCAAGTATCTGACATGGACTGGTCCATGATATTATTAGACCAATAAATTAACAAGAAAATTTAATTTGGACCAGTTCATTTATCAAAATGAGTAATTTTGTTTAAAAATAGTAATATTACTGGCAAAAAGTGCAGATCCTGATGAGACGGCTCGTCATGAGCCGGCTCATTTGAATCTACACTTTTTGTAAGCCTATTTAGAGGTATGTGGTGTTGAAATGGTTAATATTTCCAAGCTCCAATGATCACATTAGTGATAAGTTAGGTATGTTCAGATAGTTGCTAGGTCGAGTCAGCCCTACCATCTATGTATCACCCAGGTCAATGCTTGCGTTGATTAATCCTCGTGGAATGTACACAAGTATCTACACGTAAAATTATTGCACTATTACTTTTATGTGTCTGTTTGCGTCCATGGTGTTACTCGGCACAATATGCACTATGTCAATACACAATCTCTGAGCCCCAAGGTCTATACGGTTTCACAGATCCCAGCTGGTTTAAATTTCCAGCTGCTGCGTTATAAGATTGACTGCTGTTTGGGGACATCATATTCATATTTAGCATAGGAAACTGTGTGTGTATTTGCTGATTCAGTAAGGAAGATTGTCCGGAGTTTGACGTCAAATGATTGTGAGGGCCCATTGACTGTGGTGCTTGAATCCTCATGGAATTATGCAACGAGTTCTCCGATTGGCTGATTCGGGAATCACTAAATGTCACGGAGGGAACTCCCGGGAGAGATTCGTGTGAAGTCATGGCTAGCTGCTCTGATTGGCTGGAATGCGACTGAAGCATTGAGGTCATTGACGACATCCCGTTGCCAGAATATTGGTTAGCGTTCAAAGAGTTCATTGTCGCATGTGACGTCATCGAATTCCATGTGGAATTTTGAAACGATGATTTTACCGACGGCATTCGTTGGGTAGCGAAACACTGAAGATGACTGAGCAGACGTAATCTGAGAGGGTCCTGAAGATCCATACCCTCCACCGTCATCAAATAACGGGCGACTTCCGCAAGACACTCGCGAAAACCTATTCCCCTGTAATCCAGAGCAAGGCCATGTGGATCTGGAAAATTGTAGCCATTCACACCTGAAAGAGCAAATAGTATATATATCAGGGATGGCAATGTGCAAATAGTATATATATATCAGGGATGGCAACGTGCAAATAGTATATATATCAGGGATGGCAACGTGCAAATAGTATATATATCAGGGATGGCAACGTGCAAATAGTATATATATCAGGGATGGCAACGTGCAAATAGTATATATATCAGGGATGGCAACGTGCAAATAGTATATATATCAGGGATGGCAACGTGCAAATAGTATATATATCAGGGATGGCAACGTGCAAATAGTATATATATCAGGGATGGCAACGTGCAAATAGTATATATATCAGGGATGGCAATGTGCAAATAGTATATATATCAGGGATGGCAATGTACAAATAGTATATATATCAGGGATGGCAACGTGCAAATAGTATATATATCAGGGATGGCAACGTACAAATAGCATCAGGGATGGCAACGTGCAAATAGTATATATATCAGGGATGGCAACGTACAAATAGCATCAGGGATGGCAACGTGCAAATAGTATATATATTAGGGATGGCAACGTGCAAATAGTATATTTATTATCGATGGCAACAAATAGCGATTTTGGTATTCGAATATTCTTTCGGGAAAGTAATCGAATATTCGATACAATTCTTTCAAACGCTGCGTAAACGTCATCTTCTTCCTGTAAGGCCATGCAAGTATGACGACGACTCATTCAGTTATTGTTATCGGCCACTGTACATTCATGGGCGTTTTCACAAATAAAACCATTGACACTTGAACTGCTTGCTGTTGAAAGGTGTTTGTTTGAATAACATCACATTGTATTTTTGCAACAGATATCTCTTTTTTATCCTTTATTTATTTTACAACGATTGCAAAGCAAGTTTTAACAACTTATATTAATCACGCGCGGATGAAAACGTAAATGTGGACATTGGTGTGGGAGAAAATCCACCTGTCCGATCTGGCGCCCACCGTACCATCTCACCGGCCTGATGATCGAACATTGGTTGCATTGGTGAGAAGCGAGTGCGCTCACCACTGCTAATCGGTCATGTTCTCATATGAAGTATTCTTAAATACAGCCACCCCAATGTTTGTATGCATAGTGTCAAGCCTATAGTATCATAGTGTCAAGCCTATAGTATCATAGTGTCAAGCCTATAGTATCATAGTGTCAAGCCTATAGTATCATAGTGTCAAGCCTATAGTATCATAGTGTCAAGCCTATAGTATCATAGTGTCAAGCCTATAGTATCATAGTGTCAAGCTATAGTATCATAGTGTCAAGCTATAGTATCATAGTGTCAAGCCTATAGTATCATAGTGTCAAGCCTATAGTATCATAGTGTCAAGCCTATAGTATCATAGTGTCAAGCCTATAGTATCATAGTGTCAAGCCTATAGTATCATAGTGTCAAGCCTATAGTATCATAGTGTCAAGCCTATAGTATCATAGTGTCAAGCCTATAGTATCATAGTGTCAAGTCTATAGTATCATAGTGTCAAGCCTATAGTATCATAGTGTCAAGCCTATAGTATCATAGTGTCAAGCCTATAGTATCATAGTGTCAAGTATATAGTATCATAGTGTCAAGCCTATAGTATCATAGTGTCAAGCCTATAGTATCATAGTGTCAAGCCTATAGTATCATAGTGTCAAGCCTATAGTATCAAAACGTTCTTTAAAAATAATTGGTTTTGAACCCGAAACACTTGTCCAGACCCCAATCGTCTGTGTCGTTAACAGGTTTAATTGTACATGTAATAGTATACTGTTTATACATATATATATTATTAATGTGCTGGATATAAAGTTATGCTCTTCAGAAATGGTGTCCAGTGGTTAACACGTTGGACTGGTAATCCAGGGATCGCAAGTTCGATCCCCCGTCTGACCATAATAAAATTAAAAAGTTTTTCAGGATGGGACTTTAAATGTGCACTTAAAAGATCCAGAGGAGACTATCACTATCGTCCAAAATACGAAAATGATTAATCTCTTCAGGAGGCGTCGCTCATATGGGCAACCGGTAGCGAATATAAATAAACGTAAAACACACAGAAATGGAGGAAATTAAGGTATCTATCTACTACTTTGACCCTTTCCTTCGTAGAGATTTAGGTGAATATACTACATGTATATATATATATATATTGTTTTATTTTTTGTTTAAACTAATACTTTACAAATAAAACAAAACCACTATTTTTTAATCATTTTTGCAAAACACAAATAAAATAAAAACTACTATTTTTTTAATCATTTTTGCAAAACATAAATAAAATAAAAACGACTATTTTTAATAATTTTTGCAAAACAAACATAGTTTGGTCAGAAAAATGATAATGATAACTGGAAGTATGTTCATGGACATGAAAGATGTTGCAGAACTGTCCATTCACACTTATTTGTGATGAAGTTAATGGATCATGAAACACATTCTGGGGTTTCCTGTGACCCCCATTACCAGACTCCAAATGTATATTAACGTGAGAAAGTGTTTAGCCACATGATGGCGTTTATGCACTGGCTGTGTGTTTAATGTTTCATTCTCAGATGTGTTTTGTTGATTATTTATTTCCTGGTCCACTATTTCAAAGAACATGTAATAGAGTGATTCCAGGAACATCATAGAAAACTAAACATCCTGCAGGCCCGTAGCTTGGGGGGGGGTCGGAGCAGTCGGACAACCCCCATAATTCCCAGACGTCCACTTGTGCATGCACCCTATTAGACGTGTATTAGTCAATACTATAACAGTATACAGTTACTACATGTAGAATAATATTGATGCAAGCAACACCTGGGAATAGTTTATAAGAGGCTTTCTCTGAACTTTCTATATGCTGTCGATTTTTAACTGTGTACAATTCAGGCGTTTCAGACCATATAGATATCAAAATATTTCAGGGGGCATGCGCCCGGACCACCCTCTCAGCCTCGGGAAACGACCCCCCATAAAAGGCTGGCTACGGGCCTGACCTGGTGATTTCAAGATATATTTTCAGAGAGAAAATAATATTGTATAATGTGTTATATTGCATGGAGACCATTCATTTATTTGTGTGTAGATCGAGTCGACATGATTATATGTAAAGCACTAGGATAGTTTTGTGTATACGTGTGGTATTACAATACGTTTGAAGGTACGAATCCCACCCGATCCGTCATAAATCATCCTTGCGAGGAAGCACGCCAGCTGGCATGGGGGAAGTTCGCTCGTTCTACCCGTGGCCGAAACAAAAGTCCAGATGACCACCCCCCCCCCCCTACCACGCAGCTGTAAGAATAGGAAATATATTGTGATGTTTGTCTGGTGGACCTATGACCATCATGAACTCGTAATGAACAAATGATAATGTACCTTTAGAATGTAACATCTTCAGATGGTCTACCGTCATCTGCAAGATCTCCGCTTTCTCCAGCTTAGCCGAGCCCTGCTTTTCAAACGCCGACGGCACAAGACGCCGGAGTTCTGACAGGCTGTTGTTAATTCGGTCCCGACGGCGCTTTTCTATCACCTATTTAACAGATAAACAACATTGTTATTATTGACTTATACACTCTGTTCATAGTATATACAGGCATATTAATAATAATGGACTCGCAGACAGATCTGTAGTCCAGTGGTTAACACGTTGGACTGGTCCCCCGTCTGACCCTAATAAAATGAATCTATTCAGGGTGCGTCGCTTATATATAAGGCCCTGATGGCCCGGGCCTGCAGATTGCCGAAATTTGAACATCCATGATGTAAATGCGTTAGTGTGCACCATTGACGTTCTCGGATTCAAAATGCTCGTGGGGGAGCATGCCCAAGACCCACTAGCAAAATCGCACTAACGAGCATGCCCAAGAGACCCCCTAGCAAAATCGCACTAACGAGCATGCCCAAGACCCCCTAGCAAAATCGCACTAACGAGCATGCCAAAGACCCCCTAGCAAAATCGCACTAACGAGCATGCCAAAAATCGCATCCGTTGGTGCTCAGTTTAATAGTCCGGCTTACAAGTTAAAAATCGCTAGCTACGCCCCTGGTAATCGCATCATCTGTGTTCAACGAGACACACACGTACAATACATAAATAAAGTAGAAATTTACCCCTCGTCTCTTCTTCCGGTCCGTAATCTGACAGCTCTGTGACGGAGATCTGTTAAGTAAAAAGGAAATCGTATTAACATTTATGCAATGTAGAAGTAGATTTCAACTATATTGTAGTTTATGTTTTGTTACCTGCAATAAATGTATTTACGAAACGGGCCGCAAAATGGGTCAGACACAAGTTCTAACCAACATTACAAAACGGCCATCTCACAAGATCACCATTGAACTGCGACAGAACCACTCCCTGTCGTCTGCAGTTTATTATTATCAGGCGACTACATCTAGCCTGGGAACAGGCGTTGATATGTTTTGGCTGGTCAGTCAAATAAAGATATTTTAATACCGAGACCATTAATTGGGCCTTATTGAGTTTCTGATAATATCAATATTTCAATATTTTATATTATTTTGCCAGAAGTTAAAATCGACAGACTGGAACCCAGGCTATGCTCCATCATTAGGAAGGTGGCACTTTGACAGAACTTCATTTCAAAATAATTATCACCATTTAATAACATTTCTAAGTGATGGCATTTTGACATTGCTATATTTCCAGATTGGTAATCAAGCCCTTTACGAAACCGGTGCGCACACACAATTAACAGTTATAGAGGCTGTCATAGTAATTAAATCATTCACGTCTGCATTATGTTATCGCGTATAGTTCCCTGTTGCATCTGGATTGTGTTTGGTCCTATCTTGAATTTAATAGAATTCTAGATTATGTTCACAATTTCTCCCGATTTTCATTATGAATAACCCGATTTCTTCCGAACATTATTTTATCTAACTGACTGACGCGATATTAAAGATATATTCCTGTCTAAAACATGGAAAATGTATGCGAGTGTCCTCCGTATTTATGCCAGCAATATTAATACAAACATGCTAATAGTGATAGCACACTGACCTCATTGCTGTGTGTTCTTACGTTTATTTATCGTCGCTACTGGTTGCCCATATGAGCGACGCCTCCTGAAGAGATTAGTTATTTTATATTTTTGGAGGATAGTGCATGATACAGACAGAGACCCATTCCAGAATCTTCTCTGGTTCTTTTACGTGCACGGTGTAAAGCACCGACACGAGACCTCGGTTTAACGTCCCATCTGAAAGACTGTTAATTTTATTAGGGTCAGACGGGGGATCGAACCTGCGATCCCTGGATTACCAGTCCAGCGTGTTACCACTGGACTACATATCCGTCTGTGACCTCATTACTGTTATCATTAAAGCGACACTATATCGCCGAAACCCCAAATATGTACAGAATGTAATTTCCTATTATATGGTGTAATTGTTTTCCGAAACAATGCACCAAAAGCTGAGTATTTCAACTAATAACAAACGTCGTATACGACGACGTTTGTTGACACAGCAGAATAATGTAAATATGGTCAACATACATGCGTAATACAACACGTGTACCCTTAATAGCAAGCTTTATGGTACAGATTTAGCGTTTTATATCACATGTATGCCTATAAATATTTATTTTTTAGATTAATCTGATTCAAAAGTCGTTCTGATGGTACTTTAAACTGAAGTCCCGTGTCGGTGCTGTACATCGTGCAAGTAAAAGAACCAGAGGAGACTCTGGAATGGGTCTCTGTCTGTATCATTGCACTATCATCCAATAATCTAAAATGACTAATCTCTTCAGGAGGCGTCGCTCATATGGGCAACCGGTAGCGACTATAAATAAACGTAAATCACACACAGTGTGCATTTAAATATTTAACGTATTAAATATACATGTATAACATAATTATTTTGTTATTCATAATGTTTATAGGTATATGTATTCATTACAAAATGTAAATAACCATCACCACGATGCGTGACGTCATTGTTCCATAGTACATAAGTACAACTTGAAACAGCATACATACCCTACGTAACAATGTAAATAACCAACACAACGATGCATGACTTCATTGTTCCATAGTACATAAGTACAACTTGAAACAGCATACATACCCTACGTAACAATGTAAATAACCATCACCACGATGCGTGACGTCATTGTTCCATAGTACATAAGTACAACAGCATACATACCCTACGTAACAATGTAAATAACCATCACCACGATGCGTGACGTCATTGTTCCATAGTACATAAGTACAACACCATACATACCCTACGTAACAATGTAAATAACCATCACCACGATGCGTGACGTCATTGTTCCATAGTACATAAGTACAACACCATACATACCCTACGTAACAATGTAAATAACCATCACCACGATGCGTGACGTCATTGTTCCATAGTACATAAGTACAACACCATACATACCCTACGTAACAATGACCATATTGTAGTATTCATAATAACCTGTCATAGTAATTAAATATCTACGGTACGCACGGGGCGTGCACGAGTTACTGTCCAGGCTGTCTGCATATACATACGTAGATACTTAACACTACACGTGCATGGCATTGTTCTGATATCGTCAGCATTACAAGTATGGATAGTGAATATCATAATATATATAGTTTCTCTACTGTTCAGCTTTAACATTACAATCAAATTCCAATGTGCAGTTTTCACTTATATAGTCCTATTATTTGATATGTATATATGTTGAGGAATGGCATGGTAGATTAACTTTTGCTAAATGAGTTCTCTCGTAAAATAAAATCTTTATTATTATTGTTATAAATTCATTAACTATTACTACAATGTAGCCATACTTGTGCATTGTAATGCTGACGATATCAGAACAATGCACCATGCACGTGTAGTGTTAAGTATCTACGTATGTATATGCAAACTGCCTAAAACAATAACTCGTGCACGCCCCGTGCGTACCGACAGCACACACATGTATTGCACACTTACCCCGACTTCAACCTGTCGTCAAAATCATCGTCATCATCACTTTGACTTAAGCTTCGCTTCATCCTATCAGCGAGTGTAATTTTCCCAAAAGGAAGATGTTCCAGTGATTAACAAAACAGTTAAATAAAAAATATATCCGGCTCGTGACCACTTATCCGGTATGCGTTAGTAACACCTTTCCTGACCGACGGTCTAAAACACGACTGGCACAAGGTCCAACGTTCCCTAAATTAAAGCATCCACAATCTCAGTAACAGAGACCGCCCCTCTGTTGTTAATTTACAATTACGCAGCAGTCGGCGAGACGCTGCTATTATTTAATTGGCTTAGAGCGCTCGATCACACGCGCGTTCATTGGTTCTATGAGATTTCCCGCATTTTGCATGCAGACGCTCCTTTGGCAAGAAATCGATATGTCGATACCGTTGACATTGGTTCGAATCGATAATAATGATATATCACGCACGCAGAGTCGATTTTTGACACTGGTCATTGAATTTTAATTTCGATGTCTGCAAAAATAATATTCTTAGTAGCGCTACATTTTCGAAGAAATTTCTGTATGTATCGTTCCGCAGACGAATGATAGAATGTGCACCGCGCGTGATGAACACGCGCGGACCGTGGGAACAGCAGTCGAAATATTTTAACAGATATTTTACCCACGGTCGTTTGGTCGTGTGTTTCGACTGCTCCCGTGTGAAATTTACCCAAATAAACGAGATTTGAGCGTATTGTATCTCATCAAAAGCAATAACCTAGCGGAAATGATAGATTCTTACAGAAATGTTGAGCAAATGGCCGAACAGAAAAGCAAAACATCTTCAAATATTAACTTAGTCTATTATTATAGTTCGATTTATAATACTATTTACTTTCACCTGTTTTCAATATTAATTCAACCCGTTTAATGAGGTTAACATACAGGTAACCCGTGATACGATACAATGTCACAATACTCTTTTCTTTGTGACAAAATTGTGATCTTTTCTTATACCATATCTTACATTTGCCTTCTCTATGTTTATAATAATAATAATAATAAAGACTTTATTTAATGAGAGAACTCGTGTGAACAATTAAGCCAATCTACCATGAGGCCCTCAACAAATTAAAACATGAAATAGCACAATGAAACATGTAAACAGTAAAACTTCCATAGGAAATATGTGTGTGTTTTACGTTTATTTATCGTCGCTACCGGTTGCCCATATGAGCGACGTCTTAGACCTGAAGAGATTAGTCATTTTAGGTTGTTGGAGGATAGTGCAATGATACAGACAGAGACCAGTTCCAGAGTCTCTCCTGGTTCTTTTACGTGCACGGTGTACAGCACCGACACGAGACCTCGGTTTAAAGTCACATCTGAAAGAGTTAATTATATTAGGGTCATACAGGGGATCGAACCTGCAATCCCTGGATTACCAGTCCAACGTGTTACCACTGGACTACAGATCCGTCTGTATATATAAGATATAAGCTGCAAGAACTGATACTTGTGTTCATGTTTATATACTTGTGTTCATGTTTATATACTTATGTTCATGTTTATATACTTTATATACATGTGTTCATGTTTATATACTTGTGTTCATGTTTATATACTTGTGTTCATGTTTATATACTTGTGTTCATGTTTATATACTTGTGTTCATGTTTATATACTTGTGTTCATGTTTATATACTTATGTTCATGTTTATATACTTGTGTTCATGTTTATATACTTGTGTTCATGTTTATATACTTGTGTTCATGTTTATATACATGTGTTCATGTTTATATACTTGTGTTCATGTTTATATACTTATGTTCATGTTTATATACTTGTGTTCATGTTTATATACTTATGTTCATGTTTATATACTTGTGTTCATGTTTATATACATGTGTTCATGTTTATATACATGTGTTCATGTTTATATACTATGTTCATGTTTATATGCATGTGTTCATGTTTATATACATGTGTTCATGTTTATATACATGTGTTCATGTTTATATACTTGTGTTCATGTTTATATACATGTGTTCATGTTTATATACTTATGTTCATGTTTATATACTTTATAAACATGTGTTCATGTTTATATACTTGTGTTCATGTTTATATACTTGTGTTCATGTTAATATACTTATGTTCATGTTTATATACATGTGTTCATGTTTATATACATGTGTTCATGTTTATATACTTATGTTCATGTTTATATACTTTATAAACATGTGTTCATGTTTATATACTTTATAAACATGTGTTCATGTTTATATACTTATGTTCATGTTTATATACTTTATAAACATGTGTTCATGTTTATATACTTTATAAACATGTGTTCATGTTTATATACTTATGTTCATGTTTATATACTTTATAAACATGTGTTCATGTTTATATACTTTATAACATGTGTTCATGTTTATATACTTATGTTCATGTTTATATACTTTATAAACATGTGTTCATGTTTATATACTTTTATGTGTTCATGTTTATATACTTATGTTCATGTTTATATACTTTATAAACATGTGTTCATGTTTATATACTTGTGTTCATGTTTATATACTTATGTTCATGTTTATATACTTTATAAACATGTGTTCATGTTTATATACTTGTGTTCATGTGTATATACTTGTGTTCATGTTTATATACTTGTGTTCACGTGTGCGGTTTCTTAAGTGTTTTAATTGCTTACAAAGTGAAACTGTACGCCACACGTCACCCGATACAACACTACCGGGTTATAACGAAAAGATTCAAGATATAACGAAATCTAGATGTATGATGCTGATTGGGTTTAATTACCCTCGCCACCGGCGAACCATGTGGGCGAGCGCTTTATTATATAACTGTTGCCTCTTCTGTTCACGGCAATGTTCAGTGTGATCGTTGGGTTATGGTTTCAAGCCTGGAACCAAACAACTTTATTTTCACCGAACTCTTTTATTTCTGCAGGTATCTATTTTCAATCTGACCCACTCATGTTCATTTCTACATGTACAAATACTGAAATAAATAATGTTTAAACTAATCTGACCATTTTCCAATGCGTTCGTTTCCATGTAGAATTAATGGTACCATGCTAGATATGTGTGGACTTATTTCTCTGCACCTCAATGCTCTTTATTTTATACAAATTTATTTTAGCTCGATTGCGAAACAAGTTCTTATAACTTATACTAATCACTCTCGAGACCTCATTCCTGGTGGAATCCATCGCCACGAGGGAGAGAGAAGAGGCATGTGGAATTTTAAATGCCTTGCCTAAGGACACAATCGTAACGGCTCCAGCGGGGCTCGAACTCCGGGCCTTTCGCACGTGACGCGAACGCGCTACCACTGAGCTATCACGACTTCCTCAATGCTATGCATCACAAGTGATGTAGGTGGCTTCCTCGAGGCACTGTACACACGTGCCTACACATGTTCTTATAAAACTTGAAAATATGAAAATGCAAAAAAATGCAATAACACTGAACTGTAAGCACTAAGCAGTCCGGGGCATGTTCCCCCTTAAAAGTGTTGGGACATAGAAGCGATTTACTGCGTTTTTCTGATTTAATGAGTTTAGAACGTATAACTATGTACTGACATTTCAGCTCTCTAGCAGGCAACATTTTATACAGCGAAGGGATATTTTTTGCATTTTATTTATTTAATTTTTCATATTTCTTTTTTTTGCTTTGGAAATTTTAACCTATGCAACTGCCTCGGTGTACCTCAGTCTGGCTACGGGCCTCGTAAGGGGTGGGGTGTATCTTAAGCAGTGAACCCATGAAAACACCTGACAATTAGTGGGTATTTCATTACTTTTTAATTGAAACCCGGGTTTTCAGAACTGCACAAATGTGTTCTTTATACAGCTCCCTTCAAAACAGGCCTTAAATGCCCCAGAATGCTGCGGAGACTTTCAAAATAGTCCGGGACAGATACCCCAGACCCCTTATCCCAATGGTGCTTACAGCATTACCAAGCTACGCCCCTGTTCACATTATTTATGACTAACGAATTCACGTTATTTATAAATATATAAAGAGGTATTAAACGAATTAAATTTCAGTTTATGAATGATTTCATTCTGTAGTCCCTATTCCTCTCAATTCTGCAGTCCCTATTCCGCTCAATTCTGTAGTCCCTATTCCGCTCAATTCTGTATCCCTATTTTTCGCCCGAGTTCCTTGTTAAAAAGTATTTCATTGCAAAATAAACGTGTAAAACCACTCGGTGGGTAATCAATGGCGGTGAAAGAAGCGCATTCAAACTTTAGTAACCGAACAGTTTCAATTCCCACGGTTTTAAATTGTTTATTTATATTTAGGCAAACTAGAGTTTGCATAAAATGTGACCTTTTTGAGTGAGGTATTGATAACTGCTTACAATAAACAGGACATATAAAGGCGTGCGGTGACCTTCTCTAATGCTTTCCACTTGTTGCTCATAATATTCTAAAGTGGTCGTCTGCAGCTGGCGTGAAGAGCATAACGGTAGGTATTCCGGCCTGTTTTTCACGAACAGAACATAATTTTATTTCGATCGAAAGACTTGTAGAATACATCGTCTTAGCAAGACTGTCGGATTAGCGCAGTGGTTAGCGCGCTCGCTTCTCACCAATGTAACGCAGTGGGTTAGCGCAGTGGTTAGCGCAGTGGTTAGCGGTGGTTAGCGCAGTGGTTAGCTAGCGCAGTGGTTAGCGCAGTGGTTAGCGCGCTCGCTTCTCAACAATGTAACCCGGGTTCGATCCTCGGACCGGAAAGTATGTGAGATAGTACGGTGGTCGCCAGATCGGACAGGTGGGTTTTCTCCGGATACTCCGGTTTCCTCCCACACGAATGATCACATTTAAGCTTTCATCCGCGCCAACGAGAGTGATTAATATAAGTTGTTAAAACTTGCTTCGCAATCGTTGTAAAATAAATAAAGTTTAAACAAAACTAGTACTAACACGTGATAAGGAGAGACCTCGGTCAGTTACTGCCCCTGACTACTCTCTAATAGTATGTTGGTCCTCTTAAGTGGTTTCCTCTGTTTTTATCGTTATTTCCTTTGCACAACATGCTATTAATTTTCATCACTTTCTCATCCTATAATTGTTATGTTTCTATATCTCGACAGATATCCTACAGTATATCCAATGGGTAAGTATCTGTACATTTATGTTATCAACTAATTAACATAACTTGGATATGAAATTACATTTATCATAACGCAACATCTGGTTAGGGAACAACAGTAAAAACAAAGGATTCCAACAGAAACGACCGCTGTGCATTTCTGGATAAATCGGATTTTATCTGCCAAGGGAGGTAATAGAAAGGTCAGCGAGGTCCCTCATTAATGATCACGTGACAATTGTTTAAGTGAGAATAATATATAAATTTTGACAATTATATATTTATATTATTTCTAATAACTAAAGGTAATTTTATAAATATGGCTCAATTATGTATAGTATTATTATTATCATCGGAACTCGGAAGACTGTTCAATTTGTATACAGACGGACAGACGGACAGACGGACAGACGGACAATTGCAATAATGTCCGGTTATCCCAGTGGTTAGCACGCTCGCTTCTCCCCGATGCAACCCGCTTGCTTCGGCCGGGAAGTATGTGAGATGGTACGGAGGTCGCCAGATCAGACAGGTGGGTTTCTTTAGGAACACTGGTTTCTCCGGGAACACTGGTTTCTCTGGGAACACTTGTTTCTTCAGGAACACTGGTTTCTCCGGGAACACTGGTTTCTCTGGGAACACTGGTTTCTTCAGGAACACTGGTTTCTCTGGGAACACTTGTTTCTTCAGGAACACTGGTTTCTCTGGGAACACTTGTTTCTTCAGGAACACTGGTTTCTCTGGGAACACTTGTTTCTTCAGGAACACTGGTTTCTCTGGGAACACTTGTTTCTTCAGGAACACTGCTTTCTCCGGCAACACTGGTTTCTCTGGGAACACTTGTTTCTCTGGGAACACTTGTTTCTCTGGGAACACTGGTTTCTCCGGGAACACTGGTTTCTTCAGGAACTCTGGTTTCTCTGGGAACACTGGTTTCTCCGGGAACACTGGTTTCTCTAGGAACACTGGTTTCTCTGGGAACACTGGTTTCTCTGGGAACACTGGTTTCTCCGGGAACACTGGTTTCTCTGGGAACACTTGTTTCTTCAGGAACACTGGTTTCTCTGGGAACACTTGTTTCTTCAGGAACACTGGTTTCTCTGGGAACACTTGTTTCTTCAGGAACACTGGTTTCTCTGGGAACACTTGTTTCTTCAGGAACACTGCTTTCTCCGGCAACACTGGTTTCTCTGGGAACACTTGTTTCTCTGGGAACACTGGTTTCTCCGGGAACACTTGTTTCTCTGGGAACACTGGTTTCTCCGGGAACACTGGTTTCTCTGGGAACACTGGTTTCTCTGGGAACACTGGTTTCTCCGGGAACACTGGTTTCTCCAGGAACACTGGTTTCTCTGGGAACACTGGTTTCTCTGGGAACACTGGTTTCTCCGGGAACACTGGTTTCTCCGGGAACACTGGTTTCTCTGGGAACACTGGTTTCTTCAGGAACACTGGTTTCTCTGGGAACACTGGTTTCTCTGGGAACACTGGTTTCTTCAGGAATACTGGTTTCTCCGGGAACACTGGTTTCTCCGGAAACACTGGTTTCTCTGGGAACACTGGTTTCTCTGGGAACACTGGTTTCTCCGGGAACACTGGTTTCTCTGGGAACACTGGTTTCTTCAGGAACACTGGTTTCTCCGGGAACACTGGTTTCTCCGAGAACACTGGTTTCTCCGGCAACACTGGTTTCTCCGGGAACACTGGTTTCTCTGGGAACACTGGTTTCTCTGGGAACACTGGTTTCTCCGGGAACACTGGTTTCTCTGGGAACACTGGTTTCTCCGGGAACACTGGTTTCTCCGGCAACACTGGTTTCTCTGGGAACACTGGTTTCTCCGGGAACACTGGTTTCTCTGGGAACATTGGTTTCTCTGGGAACACTGGTTTCTCCGGGAACACTGGTTTCCCCGGGAACACTGGGGGAACACTGGTTTCCCCGGGAACACTGGTTTCTCCGGGAACACTGGTTTCTCAGGGAACACTGGTTTCTCCGGGAACACTGGTTTCTCCGGGAAAACTGGTTTCTCCGGGAACACTGGTTTCTCGGGGAACACTGGTTTCTCGGGGAACACTGGTTTCTCAGGGAACACTGGTTTTTCCGGGAACACTGGTTTCTCCGGGAACACTGGTTTCTCCGGGAACACTGGTTTCTTCGGGAACACTGGTTTCTCCGGGAACACTGGTTTCTTCAGGAACACTGGTTTCTTCAGGAACACTGGTTTCTCCGGGAACACTGGTTTCTCCGGGAACACTGGTTTCTTCAGGAACACTGGTTTCTTCAGGAACACTGGTTTCTCCGGGAACACTGGTTTCTCTGGGAACACTGGTTTCTCTGGGAACACTGGTTTCTTCAGGAACACTGGTTTCTCCGGGAACACTGGTTTCTCCGAGAACACTGGTTTCTCCGGCAACACTGGTTTCTCCGGGAACACTGGTTTCTCTGGGAACACTGGTTTCTCTGGGAACACTGGTTTCTCCGGGAACACTGGTTTCTCTGGGAACACTGGTTTCTCCGGGAACACTGGTTTCTCCGGCAACACTGGTTTCTCTGGGAACACTGGTTTCTCCGGGAACACTGGTTTCTCTGTGAACACTGGTTTCTCTGGGAACACTGGTTTCTTCAGGAACACTGGTTTCTCCGGGAACATTGGTTTCTCTGGGAACACTGGTTTCTCTGGGAACACGGGTTTCTCCGGGAACACTGGTTTCTCTGGGAACACTGGTTTCTCTGGGAACACTGGTTTCTCCGGGAACACTGGTTTCTCCGGGAACACTGGTTTCTCCGGGAACATTGGTTTCTCTGGGAACACTGGTTTCTCTGGGAACACTGGTTTCTCCGGGAACACTGGTTTCTCCGGGAACACTGGTTTCTTCAGGAACATTGGTTTCTCCGGGAACACTGGTTTCTCCGGGAACATTGGTTTCTTCAGGAACACTGGTTTCTCCGGGAACACTGGTTTCTCTGGGAACACTGGTTTCTCCGGGATCACTGGTTTCTCTGGGACCATTGGTTTCTCTGGGAACACTGGTTTCTCTGGGAACACTGTTTTCTCCGGGAACACTGGTTTCCCCGGGAACACTGGGGGAACACTGGTTTCTCCGGGAACACTGGTTTCTCAGGGAACACTGGTTTCTCCGGGAACACTGGTTTCTCCGGGAAAACTGGTTTCTCCGGGAATACTGGTTTCTCGGGGAACACTGGTTTCTCGGGGAACACTGGTTTCTCAGGGAACACTGGTTTTTCCGGGAACACTGGTTTCTCCGGGAACACTGGTTTCTCAGGGAACACTGGTTTTTCCGGGAACACTGGTTTCTCTGGGAACACTGGTTTCTCCGGGAACACTGGTTTCTTCAGGAACACTGGTTTCTCCGGGAACACTGGTTTCTCCGGGAACACTGGTTTCTTCAGGAACACTGGTTTCTTCAGGAACACTGGTTTCTCTGGGAACACTGGTTTCTCTGGGAACACTGGTTTCTCCGGGAACACTGGTTTCTTCAGGAACACTGGTTTCTTCAGGAACACTGGTTTCTCCGGGAACACTGGTTTCCCCGGGAACACTGGTTTCTTCAGGAACACTGGTTTCTCTGGGAACACTGGTTTCTCCGGGAACACTGGTTTCTCCGGGAACACTGGTTTCTCTGGGAACACTGGTTTCTCCGGGAACACTGGTTTCTCCGGGAACACTGGTTTCTCCGGGAACACTCCGGGAACACTGGTTTCTCCGGGAACACTGGTTTCTCCGGGAACACTGGTTTCTCCGGGAACACTGGTTTCTCCGGGAACACTGGTTTCTCCGGGAACACTGGTTTCTCCGGGAACACTCAGGGAACACTGGTTTCTCCGGGAACACTGGTTTCTCCGGGAACACTGGTTTCTCCGGGAACACTGGTTTCTCCGGGAACACTGGTTTCTTCAGGAACACTGGTTTCTCCGGGAACACTGGTTTCTCCGGGAACACTGGTTTCTTCAGGAACACTGGTTTCTTCAGGAACACTGGTTTCTCCGGGAACACTGGGGGAACACTGGTTTCTCCGGGAACACTGGTTTCTTCAGGAACACTGGTTTCTCCGGGAACACTGGTTTCTCTGGGAACACTTGTTTCTTCAGGAACACTGGTTTCTCTGGGAACACTTGTTTTTTCAGGAACACTGGTTTCTCTGGGAACACTTGTTTCTTCAGGAACACTGGTTTCTCCGGCAACACTGGTTTCTCTGGGAACACTTGTTTCTCTGGGAACACTTGTTTCTTCAGGAACTCTGGTTTCTCTGGGAACACTGGTTTCTCCGGGAACACTGGTTTCTCTAGTAACACTGGTTTCTCTGGGAACACTGGTTTCTCTGGGAACACTGGTTTCTCCGGGAACACTGGTTTCTCCGGGAACACTGGTTTCTCCGGGAACACTGGTTTCTTCAGGAACACTGGTTTCTTCAGGAACACTGGTTTCTCCGGGAACACTGGTTTCTCCGGGAACACTGGTTTCTTCAGGAACACTGGTTTCTTCAGGAACACTGGTTTCTCCGGGAACACTGGTTTCTCAGGGAACACTGGTTTCTCTGGGAACACTGGTTTCTTCAGGAACACTGGTTTCTCCGGGAACACTGGTTTCTCCGAGAACACTGGTTTCTCCGGCAACACTGGTTTCTCCGGGAACACTGGTTTCTCTGGGAACACTGGTTTCTCCGGGAACACTGGTTTCTCCGGCAACACTGGTTTCTCTGGGAACACTGGTTTCTCCGGGAACACTGGTTTCTCTGTGAACACTGGTTTCTCTGGGAACACTGGTTTCGTCAGGAACACTGGTTTCTCCGGGAACACTGGTTTCTTCAGGAACACTGGTTTCTCCGGGAACACTGGTTTCTCCGGGAACACTGGTTTCTCCGAGAACACTGGTTTCTCCGGCAACACTGGTTTCTCCGGGAACACTGGTTTCTCTGGGAACACTGGTTTCTCTGGGAACACTGGTTTCTCCGGGACACTGGTTTCTCCGGGAACACTGGTTTCTCCGGGAACACTGGTTTCTCCGGCAACACTGGTTTCTCTGGGACACTGGTTTCTCGGGAACACTGGTTTCTCTGTGAACACTGGTTTCTCTGGGAACACTGGTTTCTTCAGGAACACTGGTTTCTCCGGGAACATTGGTTTCTCTGGGAACACTGGTTTCTCTGGGAACACTGGTTTCTCCGGGAACACTGGTTTCTCCGGGAACATTGGTTTCTCTGGGAACACTGGTTTCTCTGGGAACACTGGTTTCTCTGGGAACACTGGTTTCTCCGGGAACACTGGTTTCTCTGGGAACACTGGTTTCTCTGGGAACACGGGTTTCTCCGGGAACATTGGTTTCTTTGGGAACACTGGTTTCTCTGGGAACACTGGTTTCTCTGGGAACACTGGTTTCTCCGAGAACACTGGTTTCTCCGGCAACACTGGTTTCTCCGGGAACACTGGTTTCTCTGGGAACACTGGTTTCTCTGGGAACACTGGTTTCTCCGGGAACACTGGTTTCTCCGGGAACACTGGTTTCTCCGGCAACACTGGTTTCTCTGGGAACACTGGTTTCTCCGGGAACACTGGTTTCTCTGTGAACACTGGTTTCTCTGGGAACACTGGTTTCTTCAGGAACACTGGTTTCTCCGGGAACATTGGTTTCTCTGGGAACACTGGTTTCTCTGGGAACACGGGTTTCTCCGGGAACACTGGTTTCTCTGGGAACACTGGTTTCTCTGGGAACACTGGTTTCTCCGGGAACACTGGTTTCTCCGGGAACATTGGTTTCTCTGGGAACACTGGTTTCTCTGGGAACACTGGTTTCTCTGGGAACACTGGTTTCTCCGGGAACACTGGTTTCTCTGGGAACACTGGTTTCTCTGGGAACACGGGTTTCTCCGGGAACATTGGTTTCTCTGGGAACACTGGTTTCTCTGGGAACACTGGTTTCTCTGGGAACACTGGTTTCTCTGGGAACACTGGTTTCTCCGAGAACACTGGTTTCTCCGGCAACACTGGTTTCTCCGGGAACACTGGTTTCTCTGGGAACACTGGTTTCTCTGGGAACACTGGTTTCTCCGGGAACACTGGTTTCTCTGGGAACACTGGTTTCTCCGGGAACACTGGTTTCTCCGGCAACACTGGTTTCTCTGGGAACACTGGTTTCTCCGGGAACACTGGTTTCTCTGTGAACACTGGTTTCTCTGGGAACACTGGTTTCTTCAGGAACACTGGTTTCTCCGGGAACATTGGTTTCTCTGGGAACACTGGTTTCTCTGGGAACACGGGTTTCTCCGGGAACACTGGTTTCTCTGGGAACACTGTTTTCTCTGGGAACACTGGTTTCTCCGGGAACACTGGTTTCTCCGGGAACATTGGTTTCTCTGGGAACACTGGTTTCTCTGGGAACACTGGTTTCTCTGGGAACACTGGTTTCTCCGGGAACACTGGTTTCTCTGGGAACACTGGTTTCTCTGGGAACACGGGTTTCTCCGGGAACATTGGTTTCTCTGGGAACACTGGTTTCTCTGGGAACACTGGTTTCTCTGGGAACACTGGTTTCTCTGGGAACACTGGTTTCTCCTGGAACACTGGTTTCTCCGGGAACACTGGTTTCTTCAGGAACATTGGTTTCTCCGGGAACACTGGTTTCTCTGGGAACACTGGTTTCTCCGGGAACACTGGTTTCTCTGGGAACATTGGTTTCTCTGGGAACACTGGTTTCTCCGGGAACACTGGTTTCTCTGGGAACACTGGTTTCTCTGGGAACACTGGTTTCTCCGGGAACACTGGTTTCTCTGGGAACACTGGTTTCTCTGGGAACACTGGTTTCTCCGGGAACACTGGTTTCCCCGGGAACACTGGGGGAACACTGGTTTCCCCGGGAACACTGGTTTCTCCGGGAACACTGATTTCTCAGGGAACACTGGTTTCTCCGGGAACACTGGTTTCTCCGGGAAAACTGGTTTCTCCGGGAACACTGGTTTCTCGGGGAACACTGGTTTCTCAGGGAACACTGGTTTTTCCGGGAACACTGGTTTCTCCGGGAACACTGGTTTCTCCGGGAACACTGGTTTCTCCGGGAACACTGGTTTCTTCAGGAACACTGGTTTCTCCGGGAACACTGGTTTCTCTGGGAACACTGGTTTCTCTGGGAACACTGGATTCTCTGGGAACACTGGTTTCTCCGGGAACACTGGTTTCTCCGGGAACACTGGTTTCTTCAGGAACACTGGTTTCTCTGGGAACACTGGTTTCTCTGGGAACACTGGTTTCTCCGGGAACACTGGTTTCTTCAGGAACACTGGTTTCTCTGGGAACACTGGTTTCTCCGGGAACACTGGTTTCTCTGGGAACACTGGTTTCTTCAGGAACACTGGTTTCTCTGGGAACACTGGTTTCTCCGGGAACACTGGTTTCCCCGGGAACACTGGTTTCTTCAGGAACACTGGTTTCTCTGGGAACACTGGTTTCTCCGGGAACACTGGTTTCTCCGGGAACACTGGTTTCTCTGGGAACACTGGTTTCTCCGGGAACACTGGTTTCTCCGGGAACACTGGTTTCTCCGGGAACACTCAGGGAACACTGGTTTCTCCGGGAACACTGGTTTCTCCGGGAACACTGGTTTCCCCGGGAACACTGGTTTCTCCGGGAACACTGGTTTCTCCGGGAACACTGGTTTCTTCAGGAACACTGGTTTCTCTGGGAACACGGGTTTCTCTGGGAACACTGGTTTCTCTGGGAACACTGGTTTCTCCGGGAACACTGGTTTCTCTGGGAACACTGGTTTCTCCGGGAACACTGGTTTCTCCGGGAACACTGGTTTCTCCGGGAACACTGGTTTCTCTGGGAACACTGGTTTCTCTGGGAACACTGGATTCTCTGGGAACACTGGTTTCTCCGGGAACACTGGTTTCTCCGGGAACACTGGTTTCTTCAGGAACACTGGTTTCTCCGGGAACACTGGTTTCTTCAGGAACACTGGTTTCTCGGGAACACTGGTTTCTGGAACACTGGTTTCTCGGGAACACTGGTTTCTGACTCGGGAACACTGGTTTCTCCGGGAACACTGGTTTCTCCGGGAACACTGGTTTCTCGGGAACACTGGTTTCTCTGGGAACACTGGTTTCTCCGGGAACACTGGTTTCTCCGGGAACACTGGTTTCTCTGGGAACACTGGTTTCTCCGGGAACACTGGTTTCTCCGGGAACACTGGTTTCTCCGGGACACTGAACACTGGTTTCTCCGGGAACACTGGTTTCTCCGGGAACACTGGTTTCCCCGGGAACACTGGTTTCTCCGGGAACACTGGTTTCTCCGGGAACACTGGTTTCTTCAGGAACACTGGTTTCTCTGGGAACACTGGTTTCTCTGGGAACACTGGTTTCTCTGGGAACACTGGTTTCTCCGGGAACACTGGTTTCTCTGGGAACACTGGTTTCTCCGGGAACACTGGTTTCTCCGGGAACACTGGTTTCTCCGGGAACACTGGTTTCTCTGGGAACACTGGTTTCTCTGGGAACACTGGTTTCTCTGGGAACACTGGTTTCTCCGGGAACACTGGTTTCTCCGGGAACACTGGTTTCTTCGGAACACTGGTTTCTCCGGGAACACTGGTTTCTCTGGGAACACTGGTTTCTCTGGGAACACTGGTTTCTCGGGAACACTGGTTTCTCTGGGAACACTGGTTTCTCCGGGAACACTGGTTTCTCGGGAACACTGGTTTCTCGGGAACACTGGTTTCTCGGGAACACTGGTTTCTCCGGGAACACTGGTTTCTCGGAGTGGTTTCTCTGGGAACACTGGTTTCTCCGGGAACACTGGTTTCTCTGGGAACATGGGGGAACACTGGTTTCTCCGGGAACACTGGTTTCTCGGGAACACTGGTTTCTCGGGAACACTGGTTTCTCCGGGAACACTGGTTTTCGGGAACACTGGTTTCTCGGGAATGTTGGGGAAACTGTTCTGGGAACATGGTTCCGGGAACACGGCGGGACACTGGTTCTCTGGGAACACTGGTTTCTGGGAAGGTTCGGACATGGTTAACACTGGTTTCTCCGGGAACACTGGTTTCTCTGGGAACACTGGTTTCTCTGGGAACACTGGTTTCTCTGGGAACACTGGTTTCTCTGGGAACACTGGTTTCTCTGGGAACACTGGTTTCTCTGGGAACACTGGTTTCTCCGGGAACACTGGTTTCTCCGGGAACACTGGTTTCTCTGGGAACACTGGTTTCTCCGGGAACACTGGTTTCTTCAGGAATACTGTTTTTCAATCGTCCTTCTATAACATATTTATATACATACACTCAATACACTATCCGAGTGTGTATTATATCCGAGTGTGTATTATACAGAGTTAGTGTTCAATCATCCTTCTATAACATATTTATATATAACCGTTTTCTTGTTATCCGTCTTAACATAGAAGCATAGTTGTTTACTTGGTACGAGATATATAGGATCTTACCCTCATACCAATTCTATAAAACCAGTTTTGCAATTTTGCTATTAAGCGAGCCTTACTTTTTCCTGTTATATACAGAGACATGGTCTGCAAATTTCAACCGAGGAAATCTAGGGTGTCCGGGTGCATGTTCCCCCCTAAAACTGTTGGGATATAGAAGGGATTTCCTGCGTTTTCTGATTTAATGAGTTTAGACGTATAACTATGTACTGACCTTTCAGCTTTCTAGCAGTCAACATGTTATACAGCAAAGGGATATTTTTGGCAATTTATTTATTTAATTATTTGTTTGGCTTTGGACATTATAACCGAGGAAACTGCCTCGGGTTAGGGTGTACCTCAGTGTGGCTACGGGCCTCGGGTTAGGGTGTACTTCAGTGTGGCTACGGGCCTCGGGTTAGGGTGTACCTCAATGTGGCTACGGGCCTCGGGTTAGGGTGTACCTCAGTGTGGCGTCGGGCCTCGGGTTAGGGTGTACCTCAATGTGGCTACGGGCCTCGGGTTAGGGTGTACCTCAGTGTGGCTACGGGCCTCGGGTTAGGGTGTACCTCAATGTGGCTACGGGCCTCGGGTTAGGGTGTACCTCAGTGTGGCTACGGGCCTCGGGTTAGGGTGTACCTCAATGTGGCTACGGGCCTCGGGTTAGGGTGTACCTCAGTGTGGCTACGGGCTAGGGTTAGGGTATACCTCAGTGTGGCTACGGGCTAGGGTTAGGGTGTACCTCAGTGTGGCCTCGGGTTAGGGTTAGGGTGTACCTCAGTGTGACTACGGGCCTCGGGTTAGGGTGTACCTCAGTGTGGCTACTGGATAGGGTTAGGGTGTACCTTAATGTGGCTACGGGCCTCGGGTTAGGGTGTACCTCAGTGTGGCTACGGGCCTGGACGGAGTACTATTTTCTAGAGGAATAACATGTGTACCTCTATTGTATATCAATCAATTGATAGGGAGAAGAACTATATAAGTTTTCTTTCGTTCTAATCCCTTTCAGTCTACTGCTGTTAAATTATAAGTAAAAATGTTCATTTCTTAATTACATGTACAAATACTGAAATAAATAATGTTTTAATTAAACTACCCCTAAGGGCCGTCTGTTCTCGTGGAATGAATGTATAATTGACTCTATGTGATTTGTGCCAAAACATTGGTAATCGCTAAAAACATGAAACTTGTCGCGTCGACGTTGATGTCTGAAACAGCTGTTTGCTCTAGAGCTCTAGTCCTTGCTCTAATATAGAGTGTCAAAACGGTAAAAGTGTATGTTTTTGTAGAAAAGTCGCTACGAGTGGGATTCGCAGACATATTATTTACAGATACCAAACATTGAGAAGTGTCACATAAAGCCAGATGTACACACATAATCTAATTACCGCTAGAAAACAATTACTTCCTGCTCTGACACTTTTAAAGATGCGACATTCCGCGTCGGGGTTTATAAATTAATACACAAATATGGCAACTAATCAATATTCATTCATAAAACGGGGGAAATCCAGAGTTTCTACCATAACGTCACTTCACGCGCGGCTTGCTCGAACTATTTTTAGCTCCAGGAGCACCTGCTCTTGTCGCGTGCCACTCACGTGACCGTGAAGATGTTCACATTATTTGTCGCGTGGCAGTTTGATTGTCAACGATACACAATAGAAATATAGTAGTGACACCGCTATTAGGGCCCTAAAGGAGTGCGCGCTCCCTTATGATATTGATAACATTATACATGCTGGATGTATTGGCTATAATGAATTATTATTTACCGTTATTCGCTGACATATTTGTGTTAGCGTTATAGACTGACATAGAGACCTGCAACCTACGCGAGTTGACATCTCACTTTAGCAGGTGAAACATCTGTCGGTGTTTGTGACATTACCGAGGACATTTATAATTATATACACGGATCTGTACTTGAAACTGAAATTTCAATTATTATGTTTTATCATTGGATTTTACTCTATTATCAAAAGTTACAAGTTTCGATGATTGGCTTCAGTAAGCTTTAATGGATGGCTGTAACAGTTAAACATCCGTCATTTGGTTAATAATACCTAGTGAAATAAGTGAAATATTGTTTTCAGAAATCTCGGTCTATAATATGCACGGAGAATATTCCATATATTTTATATATTTATTTAAGTTTATTTAACGTCGCTACCGGTTGCCCATTTGAGCAACTGGCAGTTCACCTAGCAACACCTTTCCTGGGCAGATTACAGCTGTTAACAAGTAGTTGGTGCACCAACCTCCGTAATGTGTGTTTTTTGCTTATTTATCGTCGCTACCGGTTGCCCATACGAGCGACGCCTCCTGAAGAGATTAGTCATTTTTAGATTTTTGGAGGATAGTGCAATGATAGGCTACAGACAGAGACCCATTCCAGATTCTCCTCTGGTTCTTTTACGTGCACGGTGTACATCACCGACACAGTGGCGGATTAAGGGGAGGGCTGATTGGGCTGAAGTCATGGGCCCCCGATATTTAGGGGTCCCCAAATTAGTATTTTAAATCTGTAATTAACTGAATAAAATTTAACGATTTTTTTTATATGACTACATAAATAGATAGAACTTAGAAGATATCCCAAGCTTTCCAACGATGTATGACTTTAATAATAGTTTGTGGTTAGTCGATTGCAGCAATAACGTATAGTGCATTGTTCCCCCCCCCCCCCCGAGTCTAATAGTCCCGCAATACGCGTGGACAGGTGAAATCCCATCTTACCAACCAATGCGATAGCGGAAAGCCGTACTTTCGATGAATTTCGGCCAAGCGGGGGTAATGTGAGAAAGGTGTATTCAATAGAATGTTCTTGTTCGCTTACACTAGTATTTATCTTGATGAAAGGGCCCCTGTTTGACCTACAGCCAGGATCCCCATGCAACTTTAAACCGCCCCTGCACCGACACGAGACCTCGGGTTAACGTCCCATCTGAAAGACAGTTGATTTTATTTGGGTCAGACGGGGGATCGAACCTGCAATCCCTGGATTACCAGTCCAACGTGTTACCACTGGACTACAGATCCGTCTGTATATTTCTATTACAGCCTATAGCTACGCTTATATGTAGGGCTCGATTTAAACTCTAGTTATTTTACAACGATTGCGAAGCAAGTTTTAACAACTTATATTAATCACTCTTGTGGCGCGGATGAAAGCGTATATATGGTCATTCGTATGGGGGGGTGGCGGAGTACCCGGAGAAAACCCACCTGTCCGATCTGGCGATCACCGTACCATCTCACATACTTCCCGGTCCGAGGAACGAACCCGGGTTGCATTTGTGAGAAGCGAGCTCGATTTCGCAATACTGCGCTGTTTTATGATTTTAAAATCGACTTATAAATAAATATACTATGTAGATCTATGTCTTATTATATCATTTGGTTCAGAACTTGGTTTGTGAAGCAGTTTACAGCGAGCACAATGTATTACCAAACCCATTAACCAATCAGTTTACCCCAAACCCGTTAACCAATCATTTTACCCCAATAATAGTAGTAAAGTCCACAGACACATGGAGTCTGCACAAATGTTTTCGGGTTCAAAACCACAAAATTAAAAAATGTAATAGACGGACGATTGAAAACTAATTCTGAATAATACACACTCGGACAGTATATTGAGTTAATGTATAAATTATAAAGTGAATAATTTAGTAATTAAATGCAAACATATTGACAATAACATGAAACCCTATCCAACATAATAGTATATACCACATCCCTGATGGAACCTCCGCGAATCTAGCCTGGGTTTCCAGTCTGTCGAGTTTTCTCTTTTTAACTTCTGGCAAAATGATATAAAATATTGATATTATCAGAAACTCAATAAGGCCCAATTAATAGTCTCGATCTTAAAAAATATGTATTTGACTGACCAGGCAAAATATATCGACGCCTGTTCCCAGGCTACCGCGAATCAAATGGGAACCAATTATTGTTGCAGAACTTTCAACTACGTAAATAGATTGACCTGGCAATTTCTGGATTCCATATGTATATATATATGCATACACCAGTGAAAGCTTGGAACCAGTTCCATGAAAATAATTGGACACTTTTAATAACTACCATACGAACACATGGCAGTAATTCATATCACATAAATTCCCATTCGTCCAGAAACAAAGTTGTTTAAGAACACTAGGATACAATGTAGGCCATTCCAAGCAAGTTTTAAAATGACACACCGTCACTATCAAGGCTATCGAGGTCTCGTGTCGATGTTATACACCATGCACGTAAAAGAACCAGAGGAGACTCTGGAATGGGTCTCTGTCTGTATCATTGCACTATCCTCCAAAAATCTAAAATGACTAATATCTTCAGGAGGCGTCGCTGATATGGGCAACCGGTAGCGACGATAAATAAACGTAAACACACACACACATTGACATACAACATACATGATCGCGTCGTGAGATACTTGACTGCTGTTCTAGATTGTATACCATACAGACATGCTAATATATACCCATTCCACTTTTTATTGGATTTTTGGCTTATTCGAATGTTCATTTATCTGTGACAATCTGTAGGCCATCATCCAGTGCCTTATAGGAGCTACGCCCCTGTAACATTACAATATAAATCATGGACAATCGTTATGCAGTATTGATAGTTGCTATATACATATTTAATAATGAAGGTCAAAAATACACGTATGGAAAGTTACTCCGTATGGAAAGTTACTCCAAAGTTACTCTGTATGGAAAGTTACTCCGTATGGAAAGTTACTCTGTATGGAAGTTACTCCGTATGGAAGTTACTCCGTATGGAAAGTTACTCCGTATGGAAGGCTGGAAAGTTACTCCATAGATAGATATATATATATATGGGAATTAATTAATCATGTACGGTGTGATATTTGCATGCAATGAAAGTCAAATTCCCCATGGGAAATATACATGTACGTTTCCTATGAAAGTTTTACTGGTTACTGTTTACATGTTTCATTATGCTATTTTATTATTGCCACACTTCGGATATATACACTAGAGGACATAGAAAACGCACACCTACATTATATACTAGAGGACATAGAAAACGCACACCTACATTATATACTAGAGGACATAGAAAACGCACACCTACATTATATACTAGAGGACATAGAAAACGCACACCTACATTATATACTAGAGGACATAGAAAACGCACACCTACATTATATACTAGAGGACATAGAAAACGCACACCTACATTATATACTAGAGGACATAGAAAACGCACACCTACATTATATACTAGAGGACATAGAAAACGCACACCTACATTATATACTAGAGGACATAGAAAACGCACACCTACATTATATACTAGAGGACATAGAAAACGCACACCTACATTATATACTAGAGGACCTAGAAAACGCACACCTACATTATATACTAGAGGACATAGAAAACGCACACCTACATTATATACTAGAGGACATAGAAAACGCACACCTACATTATATACTAGAGGACATAGAAAACGCACACCTACATTATATACTAGAGGACATAGAAAACGCACACCTACATTATATACTAGAGGACATAGAAAACGCACACCTACATTATATACTAGAGGACATAGAAAACGCACACCTACATTATATACTAGAGGACATAGAAAACGCACACCTACATTATATACTAGAGGACATAGAAAACGCACACCTACATTATATACTAGAGGACATAGAAAACGCACACCTACATTATATACTAGAGGACCTAGAAAACGCACACCTACATTATATACTAGAGGACATAGAAAACGCACACCTACATTATATACTAGAGGACATAGAAAACGCACACCTACATTATATAATTATTATTACATGAAAACATCAAAGATATATCACATCTTTATTACAAAACACAAACTGAACAACTAAAACTATTCCAAAATGTTTAAAACTATGTATTTATATAGTTATTGTTTTTCATGTAAAAACACACTTGTCCGAAGTGTGCGTTTTCTATGTCCTCTAGTATACGTATCCGAAGTGTGCGTTTTCTATGTCCTCTAGTATACTTATCCGAAGTGTGCGTTTTCTATGTCCTCTAGTATACGTATCCGAAGTGTGCGTTTTCTATGTCCTCTAGTATACGTATCCGAAGTGTGCGTTTTCTATGTCCTCTAGTATACGTATCCGAAGTGTGCGTTTTCTATGTCCTCTAGTATACGTATCCGAAGTGTGCGTTTTCTATGTCCTCTAGTATACTTATCCGAAGTGTGCGTTTTCTATGTCCTCTAGTATACGTATCCGAAGTGTGCGTTTTCTATGTCCTCTAGTATACTTATCCGAAGTGTGCGTTTTCTATGTCCTCTAGTATACTTGTCCGAAGTGTGCGTTTTCTATGTCCTCTAGTATACTTGTCCGAAGTGTGCGTTTTCTATGTCCTCTAGTATACTTGTCCGAAGTGTGCGTTTTCTATGTCCTCTAGTATACTTGTCCGAAGTGTGCGTTTTCTATGTCCTCTAGTATACTTGTCCGAAGTGTGCGTTTTCTATGTCCTCTAGTATACTTATCCGAAGTGTGCGTTTTCTATGTCCTCTAGTATACTTGTCCGAAGTGTGCGTTTTCTATGTCCTCTAGTATACTTATCCGAAGTGTGCGTTTTCTATGTCCTCTAGTATACTTATCCGAAGTGTGCGTTTTCTATGTCCTCTAGTATATAGCAATGGTAATGTACAATTGTGATAAAGACTGTGTACAATACCATCTGAAGTAATACTAGTAGAAATATGTGATTAGTTGTTATTGTTATTGTTCCACCTTAAGTAGAGAATTTTGAACTGTTGGATAGTTGGAGCATTTTGAAACGAGTGAGGCAATTATAACCTGGTCACAACCTGGGCTCTGTTACATCTATATACAGTATACATCCGTTATGTCGAATTCCGTATTTTACTTGGACATAACCGAAGTTTGACTTAACGAAATTCGATATAAACGGAGCCAGTTATATGTAAAATGATAGTGTCTGAAATTGGACTTTGCTCCGAGAATTCGACATAACCGACTTTGACATAACGGATGTAGACTATAGTTTCACATACACGAAACATTATTCAACACATGAAATAAACACAATATATACATCTCAAAATATTAATAAAAACATCACGAATGTTCTTTTTCCTTTATGAGCAAATATTTGTTTAAAACTAATATTTGTGCTCGCAATGTGACTGAATTGATCTTAAATAAAATGGATATTTTAACGTGTTCTGTATTTTGCGTGAGAATATCATCAAGGCCTCCCGTCGACAATTCTGTTTTTCTGCCGGGTATTGTATAACAAATGTTTGTTAAGAACTAACATTGTTAAACTAAATTACAGGTTGTACGCTGTGTATAATAAAGTGCTTCTTGAAAAGTCTGAATAATTTATGAACATTTTTTTACGAGGAGTGGGAAACCGCTACGTCAGATTTTCACAGATAAGTTTGCAATAAAAACAAATTCACGTCACAATCACGATAATTGATTCGTTGTGGATTTTTTTCTATGGCAAACAATGTTACAAGGGGCACATAATTGGGTTTTTTCTTATGCTTAGTTAAACCTGTCTGTAGCAGTGTGGTCTTCTTATACGCAGATTTAGTTAGACTATAGTGTACTCGCTTCTCACCAATGCAACCCGGTTCGATCCTCGGACTCGGAAGTATGTGAGATGGTACGGTGGTCGCCAGATCGGCCAGGTGGGTTTTCTCCGGTTTCCTCACGCACGAATGACCACCGTTACGCTTTCATCCGCGCCAACGAGAGCGATTAATATAATTGTATTAATCACTCTCGTTGGCGCGGATGAAAGCGTTAATGTGGTCATTCGTGTGGGATGAAACCGGAGTACCCGGAGAAAACCCACCTGTCCGAGCTGGCGACCACTGTACCATCTCACATACTTGCCGGTCCGAGGATCTAACCCGGGTTGCATTGTGGAGAAGCGAGTAGAAAGAAAGATAAGACCTTCACTTCATGTTAGGAGAGTATGTAGGAATTTGTTGTGAACAATGAACAATTAGTTTATACAAATTTAGTTTAGCCCGATTGCGAAACAAGTTCTTTCAACTTATATTAATCACTCTCGAGACCTGGTGGAATACATCGCCATGAAGGAGAGAGAAGAGACAATGTGGAATTTAAATGCCTTGCCTAGGGGCATAATCGTAACGACTCCAGTGGGGCTCGAACTCCGGGAACATGAAGCGAACGCGCTTCCACTGCGCTATCACGACTCCCACAAGTAAGCTATTCATAACACCGTATACCATAAAGTGGAATGCAAATCATATATTTTAAAAATACATACTCTACTAATGCAGACACCTATCACATGTTCAGTTTCTTGGTGTTTTTGTCAATATGTAGGACATACCATGCATATACCGTGGATTTCGTGCATAACGTGTTAGTACTGAAGTAGTCGCAATAGGACCAGGGAACTTACGTATCGGGTACTCTATAGCAGCTACTCTTTACCAGGATAAATATGCCTGATTTGCAGTGTTGTCTGAACGTCTGTGGCATGCTTAGCTTCGCACTGGTTCCCAGAATGCATCACTCCCGGTCCAGACGGTGTCTCCATCTTCCGCGTCAGACTGTGGCTCCTAATGAACCCAATTGCCATTCACTACAGTACATGAATATTTAATTTGTGTGGTACATTTGTTATGATGATATGGTGGCTACAATACCTCAGGTTGTGGATTACTTTCAGGTCAGAATTTGAGTTTATATATTACATTTTTAGCATAATGTGACAAATCTATTGGGATCCTTTCAGCTTGCATGTAGTAGAATTTGCAGAGCAAATTACAAGTGAATCTACCAGTGGGCAATTGACGTCTAAGGGACGTTGTTTAGACGTCTTTTTCTGACGTTGGATAGACGTTGAAAAGTAGTTGAATTTGCAAATTTTTTAGACGCCATGAAGATGACGTTGAAATGACGTCATTTCCACAACGTTGTATCAACGTCATTTTCACAACGTTATATCAACGTCATTTTCACAACGTTGTTACAACGTCGTCAACATGACGTCTAAGCAACTTTGAACTGACGTTGAAACAACGTCACAATGACATCAAAACAACGTCATAAACCAGACGTTGTAACAACGTTACATGCAGACGTTGAAACAACGTTACAAACCGACGTTGAAACCACGTAACCTAACGTTGATTGATTGATTGATTGATTATTGGTGTTTAACGGCCTATCAACAGCTACGGTCATTTAAGGCCGGGCCAACAGGATGGATTTTCCCGTATTCAACCTGTCCACAATGAGGGAAATTCCCAAAATCAGAACTCAATATTTACATAACAATATATTCAGTCCTGAAATTAGAATATCCTGACCTGGTGCCAGGTCCATACCGCACCAGAGTCACTTAGCTCTGCCCCAAAGTAATAGGGTTAGATATATTAAAGCTTATTACTTCTTAATGGAGCATAACAAGATTTAGCTCTCAAGTACAGGGGGCATGTAAAGGAGGGCTAAACCATGTAAGTCGGCATTCCGGAAAGGATGAATACCGATCGTTAAACTACCCTTCGCTGCTCCCAACCAACCACCCAAGCCTAACGTTGAAGTAGCACCAAAATCATCCCAATCCTGCAACGACTGTCAAACAATGTGGCATTAACACAACAGTGTAAACAAGTCACAACACAAGCCCAGCCTTGTATTCACACGTTTGATGGATTATTGATATTTTACGGCTCATATGGATGTCTAACTTTGTCATTTGGGTCGCATACACACAGAAGCACATCTAGTGTTTTGTAACCTGTTAATCTGGATAGCAGTCAGCAAGAGGGATTCGTGGACAGTGGAAGTCGTGATAGCGCAGTGGGTGCGCGTTCGCTTCAGGTGCGAAAGGTCCGGAGTTCGAGCCCCGCTGGAGCCGTTACGATTGTGCCCTTAGGCAAGGCATTTAAATTCCACGTTGCCTCTTCTCTCTCCCTCGTGGCGATGGATTCCATCAGGAATGAGGTCTCGAGAGTGATTTATATAAGTTGAAATAACTTGTTTCGCAATCGAGCTCAAATAAATTTGTATAAACTAAGAGGGATTGATTATAGAGCTTCAAATAAGTGTCAGTTTTCCGTAAAAGACAATTGTAAAAAATTGAAATTAACTTATTTCAATGGGTTGGTATGCATGGAATTGATGAAAAAAGGTTTGAATGACAAGAATAACACTTCATTTTCAAAATAACGAGTCAAAAACCCAACATGTATCTGAAGCTCTTGTATATACTATTCCCAAATCTTTTGAGCTGGGCATCAACACTCAAAGACAAACGAAGAACAATTTAATTCTTTATTTTTTCCTTGTCAAACAGTAAAAGGTTGTTCATGGCAGGAACTTTCACTACAGGTGATCACTGATCAGCCCTTCTTCCGCCACCACCTCTTCTGTCTGGTGCGTACTTCAAAACCGACCCAATTTCCAGTTTCTTGGCATGCTCTGTGCCTGGAAAGGACTTCTGGGCACTTGCTGAAATGAACATGAACTAATTGGGAGTGATTTTGATGTCACTTTAAGGGCCAATTCAGTTTTGACGGAAGAATGGATGGGGTGGGGGACACTATGGTAGAGGGGGGGGGGGGCACAGTATATGTTTGGCAAAGTTAGTTAGGCTATGATGCAAGTGTATTGCACACAAAAAGAACGGTATCCGGACAGAACCCCCTCGGACAAAACACCCTCAACCTAAAAATTACAACATGGAGCGGGTTTCGTCCATGTAGTCATTTTTGTGCTGAGGCTGTTTGTCCGAGGGTGTTTTGTCCTTCACTAAAAAATAACCCGTGGCTATATCCACTGAGCCACACCGGCTCCTGGCACATTTTTACGTAAAAACATGAAATATGTAGAATTTTCAAGTGACCGAAAATAGATTGTTCCGGGATACTCTTCGGCTAAGGGTACTGGACCAGTATACACCAGCGGGAACGTGTTGCCTTGATCACTATGTATAACGTTAAAGTTTGGTAATGATTAAAACATAGAGTAGATATATATATACCTTCAATTTTCAGATTGTTTTAAACAACTTTCAAACAGCATGGCGGGCTCCGATGATGTATGAATTACATTCTGAGTTTGTAGTTTCGAATATCACAAATGGTAATATTGTTCCCATTTATGCTTCTCAAAAACAAAATTTTATTTTATTTTAAGATATTAAATAATTGAATCCATTATTTATATATCAACAGATTATGGATCAATGCAAGTGATTCGAATATGCGCATATAGTAAAATGAGGTGAAACTGAACCAATTAATCGGGAATAGGTTAGAGTGAACCAAATTATAGAGCTCTACTACAGTATAGGTATTATAATCGCATCGGCTCGTGTGTACCTTATTCCTAGACCTACAGTACAGCGTTAAATATTCTTTTCAGGTGCGTAGCTACTATAAGGCCATGAATGTGCCAGAAAATGAAAACTCAAAAACCCAAAACTGCAATAAAGTGGGGAAGGGGAGGTATATGGGTATGAAGAACAGTATAGGATGTCCAGCTTGGATGTGGCATATTGCCATACATACATAATTATTTTTACTCCAAACTACGAAACTAGGTAACTATAGGGGTGTACAATTGGGGTAAAATATCACCATCACCATTTACAATGCCACAGTTCGTTTTTTCTCGGGGGAAGAGGGGAACACCCCGAGCCCCCTCCAGCATCATATAAATAATCTACTCGAACACTGAATTAAAGAGTTGATGTTCATGATCAGTGTCTCACTTTCAAGAATTTCAACAAGTCGTGCATATATTTTCATAGCCCCAAACAGCTAGGCATTAATATGCAGCTAACATCCATCCTAATGTGGCTTCAAATGTCAGGAAATCGCGTGCACAATCTAAACAAATCACGGGAGAACATGCCCCCGGACCCCCTAGACAAGTCGCACTTTCTGCTGGTTAGGCTGAAGAGGTCGCATGCTCTAGAGAAGAGGTTCGTCAGTAATTGGAGTTGTTCCTCTGAGTGGGCGGCAAGTGCAGCATCATCGCCAAAGAGCATGTATCTGATGAGGACTTCTCTTGTCTTGGATTTTGCCTTCAGGCGAGTGATGTTGAAGAGCTTGCCGTCAGATCTGGAGTGAAGCTAGTCTCCTTCTGTAGCTCTCTTGAATTGCATGCCTGAATAGCATGGCGAAGAAGATGCCGAAAAGTGTCAGGGCGAGTACACAGCCTTGCTTGACATCGCTTTTGACCTCGAATTATGTAGAGGTTTCGCCATCATACCGCACAGTACTCTGCATGCCATGATGAAATGACATTACGATGCTGAGGAGCTTGGATGGACAGCCAATCAGTGGTAGGATCTGAAATAGCCCTTCGTGGCTCAGCAGGTCGAACGCTTTGGTGAGGTTTATGATTAAGGCGATGTAGCTATTGCTCTCGACATTTTTCTTGTAACTGCCTTAGTGAGAAGACCATGTCGGTTGTAGACCTCTTGGAGCGAAAGCCGCACTGCGATTCTGAATATACTTGGTCAGCTACGGCCCTGCTTTTAATACTTATATAATTATTATTCCAACCGTGTAGCCTGACGTTGTACCAATACCGGGTGTCCGACGTTGGCTAGACGTTCAATAATGGTTACCGAAGTGTCACGACCAAATTCCAACGTTGATAGAACTTTATGACAACGCTTTAGCCTGACGTTGTGTGGATGTCGGGGATCCGACGTTAAATAATGGTCACCGATGTCGCGAACAACAACGTACGATGTACTACATAGCCTGCCGTTGTATGAATGCCGGGTGCCCGACGTTGGATAGACGTTGTATAATGGTCAACAACGTCGCGACCAAATTCCAACTTTGATCCAACGTCCATCAAAGTACGTTCTAGTCTGACGTTGTATGGATGTCGGGAGTCCGACGTTGGATAGACGTTGGATAATGGTCACCAAAATCACGACCAAATCCCAACGTTGATCCAACGTCGTAACAACGTTGTAACCTGACGTTGTATGGATGTCGGGGGTCCGACGTTGGATAGACGTTGGATAATGGTCACCGACGTCGCGGCCAAATTCCAACGTTGATTCAATGTTGGTATGACGTCAGGTGTTTGCTGGGTAAAATGAAATCATGTGTATCTTCGGATACATCTGGTATAATATTATGCACTTGAACAGCGTGCTTTACTTATAATAGTATGAAATTATTATTACACCATTTAGGTATAAGATATAAGCCGAAAACGATGCAATATGTAAAATATTGGACTGTGCGAGGCGCGTGACGCCGAAGACAGTAGCAATATTTTACATATTGGATCCGTTTGAGATTTTTATCTTACTTAAAACACACAGTTGTATAACAAGATCCTACTAATTAAAAGTGTTACACACATGTACGCGTATGATTTAATATAATACTCTGGCCGTTTGACAGCAGTCCATTATTAATAATAACGGACTGTCATGTTCAATGGTATGACGTCACGATAGTGTGTTCATTTTGGAATCTGAGCTCGAGGAACATTATGTATGTCGAGGAACATTATGCATGTCGAGGAACATTATGCATGTCGAGGAACATTATGCATGTCGAGGAACATTATGCATGTCGAGGAACATTATGCATGTCGAGGAACATTATGCATACATTATGCATGTCGAGGAACATTATGCATGTCGAGGAACATTATGCATGTCGAGGAACATTATGCATGTCGAGGAACATTATGCATGTCGAGGAACATTATGCATGTCGAGGAACATTATGATGTCGAGAACATTATGCATGTCGAGGAACATTATGCATGTCGAGAACATTATGCATGTCGAGGAACATTATGCATGTCGAGGAACATTATGCATGTCGAGGAACATTATGCATGTCGAGTAACATTATGCATGTCGAGGAACATTATGCATGTCGAGGAACATTATGCATGTCGAGTACATTATGCATGTCGAGGAACATTATGCATGTCGAGGAACATTATGCATGTCGAGGAAATTATGCATGTCGAGGAACATTATGCATGTCGAGGAACATTGCATGTCGAGGAACATTATGCATACATTATGCATGTCGAGGAACATTATGCATACATTATGCATGTCGAGGAACATTATGCATGTCGAGGAACATTATGCATGTCGAGGAACATTATGCATGTCGAGGAACATTATGCATGTCGAGGAACATTATGCATGTCGAGGAACATTATGCATGTCGAGGAACATTATGCATGTCGAGGAACATTATGCATGTCGAGGAACATTATGCATGTCGAGGAACATTATGCATGTCGAGGAACATTATGCATGTCGAGTAACATTATGCATGTCGAGGAACATTATGCATGTCGAGGAACATTATGCATGTCGAGGAACATTATGCATGTCGAGGAACATTATGCATGTCGAGGAACATTATGCATGTCGAGGAACATTATGCATGTCGAGGAACATTATGCATGTCGAGGAACATTATGCATACATTATGCATGTCGAGGAACAACAACATTATGCATGTCGAGGAACATTATGCATGTCGAGGAACATTATGCATGTCGAGGAACATTATGCATGTCGAGGAACATTATGCATGTCGAGGAACATTATGCATGTCGAGGAACATTATGCATGTCGAGGAACATTATGCATGTCGAGGAACATTATGCATGTCGAGGAACATTATGCATGTCGAGGAACATTATGCATGTCGAGTAACATTATGCATGTCGAGGAACATTATGCATGTCGAGGAACATTATGCATGTCGAGGAACAGTATGCATGTCGAGGAACATTATGCATGTCGAGGAACATTATGCATGTCGAGGAACATTATGCATGTCGAGGAACATTATGCATGTCGAGGAACATTATGCATGTCGAGGAACATTATGCATACATTATGCATGTCGAGGAACATTATGCATGTCGAGGAACATTATGCATGTCGAGGAACATTATGCATGTCGAGGAACATTATGCATGTCGAGGAACATTATGCATGTCGAGTAAACTGACATAATATTATGGATATGTATACAGGATGAAATAATTATTGAACTGCGTGAGAATAATGCGATGCATGTATATGTGTTTTACGTTTATCGTCGCTACCGGTTACTCATACGATCAACGCCTCCTGAAGAGATTAGTCATTTTAGATTTTTGGAGGATAGTGCAATGATATAGACAGAGACCCATTTCAGATGTCTCCTTTGGTTCTTGTACGTGCACGGTGTAAAGCACTGACACGAGACCTCGGTTTAACGCCCCATCTGAAAGATTGTTAATTTTATTAGTCAGACGGGGGATGCTCTTTCATAGTGTCAAGATCCAATATATATGATCTCATTTCACAGGAAAGCTGTCGAGATCCACTATATATGATCTCATTTCACAGGAAAGCTGTCGAGATCCAATATATATGATCTCATTTCACAGGAAAGCTGTCGAGATCCACTATATATGATCTCATTTCACAGGAAAGCTGTCGAGATCCAATATATATGATCTCATTTCACAGGAAAGCTGTCGAGATCCAATATATATGATCTCATTTCACAGGAAAGCTGTCGAGATCCACTATATATGATCTCATTTCACAGGAAAGCTGTCGAGATCCAATATATATGATCTCATTTCACAGGAAAGCTGTCGAGATCCAATATATATGATCTCATTTCACAGGAAAGCTGTCGAGATCCAATATATATGATCTCATTTCACAGGAAAGCTGTCAAGATCCAATATATATGATCTCATATCACAGGAAAGCTGTCAAGATCCAATATATATGATCTCATTTCACAGGAAAGCTGTCAAGATCCAATATATATGATCTCATTTCACAGGAAAGCTGTCGAGATCCAATATATATGATCTCATCTCACAGGAAAGCTGATCAGATCTCTATAAATGAACAACACACACAAATCAAACCGCGATTTCTCCGCTAATATTCTGGGTGTGGGAAAGCAATGGTTAATGGCCGGGTCTGTGTGAATGCAGTTGTATTGGTTCATTGGAAATTTTGATCATGACAAGTTTGAAGCCCTTAGATAATATCTTAGAAGATTAATCATTGAATATTAGATTAAATTGCTACATTATTGTCTTAGCATTGTGTTAGAAAATTTCGTTAATACGATTGCTAATAATAGAATAACGCCCACCGCCATTTGGAGTGTCGATTGGTGACCAGAGGTAATGTCGCAAACGATATGGTAATATGAACGAGAATGGTGCTCGCTGTCCGAGATAGAACAGTGCTCGCTGTCCGAGATAGAACAGTGTTCGCTGTCCGAGATAGAACGGTGTTCACTGTCCGATATAGAACAGTGTTCGCTGTCCGAGATAGAACAGTGTTCCCTGTCTGGTAGTCTCAATTAACTCGTGCAAGATTGGCTCAGTTTTACGGAACTGAAATTACATTTATACTTTTAGTTTATACAAATTTATTTTAGCTTAGCTCGATAATTGCGAAACTAGTTCTTACAACTTATATTAAGCTCTCGAGAGATCTTATTCCTCGTGGAATCCATCGCCACGAGGGAGAGAGAATAGGCAATGATGGTGTTTAAGGGTCTTGCCTAATAAGGGCACAATCGTAACGGCTTCAGCTGGTCGCGAACTCCGGGTGAGGTGGGCTGAGGTGAGGTGGGGTGGGGTGGGGTGGGGTGAGGTGAGATGGGGTGAGGTGATGGATGGATGATCACAATGGAGGCTGATGATTTCCTGGGTTGAAACCGGTACTCAATTGTCCAACCTCTGCGAGCGACTGACAACTTTCTCCCATGTCATCATATATCACTTGTCCCCGATCGATATACATTCGAATACAGAGGCAGATGGACGTTAAAGCGAGGTCTCGTGTCGGTGCTGTACACTGTGCACGTAAAAGAACAAGAGGAGATTCTGTAATGGGTCTCTGTCTGTATCATTGCACTATCCTCCAAACATCTAAAATGACTAATCTCTTCAGGAAGCGTCGCTCATATGGGCAACCGGTAGCGACGATAAATAAACGTAAAACCGCACCATTATCGCTTCAAAAACAAATCCAATATGGCGTACAATAATCAATTAATATTGTCTTTACCACTGCTATTGTTACTCGGGAGTCGTGTTGGGTATCCGGGCGCCTTAAACAGTGTTTAGTTTTATTCATAGATTTCCCACAGTCATATATTAATTAAAATATAAGACAATGCACGCTCGTTTCCCCTCAGGTTTAGTCACACTATTGTTCCAGTACGTTTTATATGGAAGCCCTGTAGAGTCATAAATCAAATCAAATTAAGCCCTGTTTAGTTAGATAATTTACAGCACGTTATCCTGAGAACGTTCTGTTTTCCGCTTACTGTTCTCGTTATTTACCGTAAAATCAATTGCTTCCAATTAATACTAATTAGGTTCAAAAGCATCTAATTGGGATCAATTGGGATAATGATTTTCACGAGTTTATATTACATTGTGTCCCGGCGGAAGCAGAAAAAATCCCACGGAAACACGCGACTGGGGAATTATGGGAAGATACGAGATGAAGAATTAGAGGACATTTGTTTTTATCGTTTGTCCACGGAAACATTTACCAAGTGGGTTATATTTTTCATTTGACAGACAACCCCATAAGAAATAAAAATAATTATGTAAACATTGCATATTGTTTACCGATATAAAAAAAACCCACATTTTCAATTAAATAAAGGGTAGTGAAATAATTCATGTTCGTTTAAACAAATAAAAAACGACAATAATAATTAATAATAAAAAAAATACTTTGCTTAGCAACAGAACTTATTTTAACAATTACGACAATCTACCACAACATCCTCAAGAAATGAAACAATACAACATGAACTAGAGATATCAAACGTGTGTAAACAATACAACATGAACTAGTGATATCAAACGTGTGTAAACAATGCAACATGAACTAGTGATATCAAACGTGTGTAAACAATACAACATGAACTAGTGATATCAAATGGGTGTAAACAATGCAACATGAACTAGTGATATCAAACGGGTGTAAACAATGCAACATGAACTAGTGATATCAAACGGGTGTAAACAATGCAACATGAACTAGTGATATCAAACGTGTGTAAACAATGCAACATGAACTAGTGATATTAAACGTGTGTAAACAATGCAACATGAACTAGTGATATCAAACGGGTGTAAACAATACAACATGAATTAGTGATATCAAACGTGTGTAAACAATACAACATGAACTAGTGATATCAAATGGGTGTAAACAATGCAACATGAACTAGTGATATCAAACGGGTGTAAACAATGCAACATGAACTAGTGATATCAAACGGGTGTAAACAATGCAACATGAACTAGTGATATCAAACGTGTGTAAACAATGCAACATGAACTAGAGATATCAAACGTGTGTAAACAATACAACATGAACTAGTGATATCAAATGGGTGTAAACAATGCAACATGAACTAGTGATATCAAACGGGTGTAAACAATGCAACATGAACTAGTGATATCAAACGGGTGTAAACAATGCAACATGAACTAGTGATATCAAACGTGTGTAAACAATGCAACATGAACTAGAGATATCAAACGTGTGTAAACAATACAACATGAACTAGTGATATCAAATGGGTGTAAACAATGCAACATGAACTAGTGATATCAAACGGGTGTAAACAATGCAACATGAACTAGTGATATCAAACGGGTGTAAACAATGCAACATGAACTAGTGATATCAAACGTGTGTAAACAATGCAACATGAACTAGTGATATTAAACGTGTGTAAACAATGCAACATGAACTAGTGATATTAAACGTGTGTAAACAATGCAACATGAACTAGTGATATCAAACGTGTGTAAACAATACAACATGAACTAGTGATATCAACCGGGTGTAAACAGTACAACATGAACTAGTGATATCAAACGGGTGTAAACAGTACAACATGAACTAGTGATATCAAACGGGTGTAAACAGTACAACATGAACTAGTGATATCAACCGGGTGTAAACAGTACAACATGAACTAGTGATATCAAACGGGTGTAAACAATGACCAATGTGACGGACCTTACATAGTTGTACAGACCTTTTTTAATTTAAATTATAAAAATGTTCATCAAATGAACTGGGTTTTGTAAAATTGCAACTTGTAAATTGCCTCCCTTTCAAGATATTTCTTTACAAAATCATGTAAATAACTGTTTGTTAAATCTATGATACAATAATGCTTTCGATTAAATACAAATCGATCATTCACTGAAACAAACACTTAATATGCCCACTCTATTTACCCTGATGAATAAATAGGACGGAATATACAAACAACATAGATCGTGATCAGACGCGGCCGCAAACAACATAGATCGTGATCAGACGCGGCCGCAAACAACATAGATCGTGATCATACACGGCCGCAAACAACATAGATCGTGATCAGACGCGGCCATGCCGCAAACAACATAGATCCACATAAGCTGCGGCGTAACCCGCAAACAATATTGATCCAGGTCAGCCGCGGCGTAACCCGCAAACAATAGAGATCCAGGCCAGCCGCGGCGTAACCCGCAAACAACATAGATCCACATAAGCTGCGGCGTAACCCGCAAACAATATTGATCCAGGTCAGCCGCGGCGTAACCCGCAAACAATAGAGATCCAGGTCAGCCGCGGCGTAACCCGCAAACAACATAGATCCACATAAGCCGCGGCGTAACCCTTATACAACATAGATCCAGGTCAGCATAGCGCCGCGTCTGATCAGGATATATGTTGTTTGCTATTCAGACAATTGTTTTAGCTCCAATATTCGAATAGCAAAGAGCCTGATGAGACTGCACATTTTGTACCGTCTGATCGGGCTTTGGCTCTGTTGTTTACAAGCGCGACTAGTTGTGATTGGTAGGTTATAGGCTAATATCCATTGAGGCTAATTTAACAAAGAGTACAATTATGCAGAGCACAAATCTGGCCGTCACCTGGCAGCATATGTTTTATTTTATATTCTTAAGAATCCGATATTTAATTAAGAAATTACCTTATCAATTAGCGGTGTTATAAAGGTGTCTCGTGCTACCTTTGTTTCAGTAGCTCGTTACATCTTTATCTCATAGAAATCCCCAGAGTGCGGAACCATAAGAAAAATATTACATCTATACTAGAGGACATAGAAAACGTACACTTCGGATAAGTATACTAGAGGACATAGAAAACGCACACTTCGGATAAGTATACTAGAGGACATAGAAAACGCACACTTCGGATACGTATACTAGAGGACATAGAAAACGCACACTTCGGATAAGTATACTAGAGGACATAGAAAACGCACACTTCGGATAAGTATACTAGAGGACATAGAAAACGCACACTTCGGATACGTATACTAGACGACATAGAAAACGCACACTTCGGGTAAGTATACTAGAGGACATAGAAAACGCACACTTCGGATAAGTATACTAGAGGACATAGAAAACGCACACTTCGGATAAGTATACTAGAGGACATAGAAAACGCACACTTCGGATAAGTATACTAGAGGACATAGAAAACGCACACTTCGGATAAGTATACTAGAGGACATAGAAAACGCACACTTCGGATACGTATACTAGACGACATAGAAAACGCACACTTCGGATAAGTATACTAGAGGACATAGAAAACGCACACTTCGGATACGTATACTAGACGACATAGAAAACGCACACTTCGGATAAGTATACTAGAGGACATAGAAAACGCACACTTCGGATACGTATACTAGAGGACATAGAAAACGCACACTTCGGATACGTATACTAGAGGACATAGAAAATGCACACTTCGGATACGTATACTAGAGGACATAGAAAACGCACACTTCGGATACGTATACTAGAGGACATAGAAAACGCACACTTCGGATACGTATACTAGACGACATAGAAAACGCACACTTCGGATACGTATACTAGAGGACATAGAAAACGCACACTTCGGATACGTATACTAGACGACATAGAAAACGCACACTTCGGATACGTATACTAGACGACATAGAAAACGCACACTTCGGATAAGTATACTAGACGACATAGAAAACGCACACTTCGGATAAGTATACTAGAGGACATAGAAAACGCACACTTCGGATAAGTATACTAGAGGACATAGAAAACGCACACTTCGGATAAGTATACTAGAGGACATAGAAAACGCACACTTCGGATAAGTATACTAGAGGACATAGAAAACGCACACTTCGGACAAGTATACTAGAGGACATAGAAAACGCACACTTCGGATAAGTATACTAGAGGACATAGAAAACGCACACTTCGGACAAGTATACTAGAGGACATAGAAAACGCACACTTCGGAAAGTATACTAGAGGACATAGAAAACGCACACTTCGGATAAGTATACTAGAGGACATAGAAAACGCACACTTCGGATAAGTATACTAGAGGACATAGAAAACGCACACTTCGGATAAGTATACTAGAGGACATAGAAAACGCACACTTCGGATAAGTGTATTTTTACATGAAAAATAATAACTATATAAATACATAGTTTTAAACATTTTGGAATATTTTTAGTTGTTCAGTTTGTGTTTTGTAATAAATATGTGATATATATTTGATGGAATCCTTCGTATTTCGTTTTCATGTAATAATAATCGTATAATGTGTGCGTTTTCTATGTCCTCTAGTATATAATGTAGGTGTGCGTTTTCTCTATCCTCTAGTATATAATGTAGGTGTGCGTTTTCTATGTCCTCTAGTATATAATGTAGGTCTGCGTTTTCTATGTCCTCTAGTATATAATGTAGGTCTGCGTTTTCTATGTCCTCTAGTATATAAGGTAGGTGTGCGTTTTCTATGTCCTCTAGTATATAATGTAGGTGTGCGTTTTCTATGTCCTCTAGTATATAATGTAGGTGTGCGTTTTCTATGTCCTCTAGTATATAATGTAGGTGTGCGTTTTCTATGTCCTCTAGTATATAATGTAGGTGTGCGTTTTCTATGTCCTCTAGTATATAATGTAGGTGTGCGTTTTCTATGTCCTCTAGTATATAATGTAGGTGTGCGTTTTCTATGTCCTCTAGTATATAATGTAGGTGTGCGTTTTCTATGTCCTCTAGTATATAATGTAGGTGTGCGTTTTTTATGTCCTCTAGAAAATAATGTAGGTGTGCGTTTTCTATGTCCTCTAGTATATAATGTAGGTGTGCGTTTTCTATGTCCTCTAGTATATAAGGTAGGTGTGCGTTTTCTATGTCCTCTAGTATATAATGTAGGTGTGCGTTTTCTATGTCCTCTAGTATATAATGTAGGTGTGCGTTTTCTATGTCCTCTAGTATATAATGTAGGTGTGCGTTTTCTATGTCATCTAGTATATAATGTAGGTGTGCGTTTTCTATGTCCTCTAGTATATAATGTAGGTGTGCGTTTTCTATGTCCTCTAGTATGTCCTCTTGACGCCATTACCAATACGACATACATTAACAATGTAGTAGCCAAACCAATGTTCATTAACCATTTCCCTCATAGAAGCACCTCTTGACGCCATTACCAATACGACATACATTGACAATGTAGTAGCCAAACCAATGTTCATTAACCCTTTCCCTCATAGAAGCACCTCTTGACGCCATTACCAATACGACATACATTGACAATGTAGTAGCCAAACCAATGTTCATAAACCATTTCCCTCATAGAAGCACCTCTTGACGCCATTACCAATACGACATACATTGACAATGTAGTAGCCAAACCAATGTTCATAATGCAGGCCAGAATCTCATGCAAAATAATGCCCTTAAGTTAGACATATCTAGCAATATCATGACCTTACGTTAGACAGATATAGCATACGCGTGACATTACGTTAGACATATCTAGCCACAGGTCGGGATCAGACAAAATCTTGAAAAACATCACATGAGCCATACTCGGACAGATTATAAAAACATCACATGAGCCATACTCGGACAGATTATAAAAATATCATCATATATGATCCTGAACCATATCGCGCGCCGTTTTGCTATTTATTCAGCATTTATGGATATCCATAATTCCAGGCGCGCCGTTTTGCTATTTATTCAGCATTTATGGATATCCATAATTCTAGGCGCACCGATTTGCTATTTATTCGTCATTTATGGATATTCATAATTCCAGGCGCGCCGTTTTGCTGTTTATGAATATCCGTAAATCGAGTCTCCTTTGGTTCTTTTATATGCACGATGTAAAACACCGACACGAGACCTCGGTTTAAAGTCCCAACTGAAAGACTGTTAACTTTATTAGGGTCAGACAGGAGATCGAACCTGCGATCCATGGACAACCAGTCCAACGGCTTAACCACTGGACTACAGCTCCGCCTGTAATGTTGAACCTAAAGGTAACCAAACTTTATATAGGAAGAACAAATGAGAAACGCCTTTGTTTTTATATGCCAGGTGTTAAAGTAATCATAAAAGAGCCCAAGCACGCGGCAACATATCAAAACTCCGAGGTTATCGCTTCAACTAACCGGACTAATTACCGCGGCGGAGGAATATGCAACCGTTCGGCGGATGTCCATACACGTGTCGTGGAATGAGTTTGAATCAGTCGTGTTTGCAAGATTTAATATCTTTTGACAATGAATAACTTCCAATGGTTGATACTTGGACCGTTTCTGATGAATTGGACTTAACTTGAAAATCATCGTTGAAATTTAATACGAATATATTCACAATGCCTAGAGAAAACGGCGAAGATTCCCAGACATTTTGCAATTAAAGTTCGTCTCTGCGCGTGCGCGGGTATTCATGACACACGTGAGGCACGTGTCATTTTTTCAGCTGCAGAAATTTCAGACCATGTCAAATAGACTATATGAGTATTAGTTATCGGCTGTGATATCGGAACATTTTAGCTGGAAATGTGTATTTATACGCGAATATTGAAGTGGGATGGAAACTAATTGATCAAATTTGTGTTTTGTTGACTCATTGAGCGGGCGTCAGGCACGTGCCGTGCGTCCGTCCACGCATCTGCTCGAACTCTGTCGCGCATAGTAAGTTCACAACAAAGCCGTGTGGAAGAGTCTTTGTACTTGAGGTCATGTTAAAGTGGAGGTTCGATCATGTATTGCCCGTATATAAACATAATGGTTCTCATTACATCTTCTCGGACACGACCATGCATTTAGTGCTGGTGCACGACGACACGTCACGTCTCACGGAGAAGAGAATCGTTGGTTTATTCATTGTGTATTTCTAAACAAATATGAACATTAAAGTGTCGACTCTATTTATTTTACAACGATCGTGAAACAAGCTTCAACAACTTATATTAATCACTTTCGTGTATGTGTTGTACGTTTATTTATCGTCGCTACCGGTTGCCCATATAAGCGACGTCTCTTGAAGAGATTAGTCATTTTAGATTGTTGGAGGATAGTGCAATGATATAGACATAGACCCATTCCAGAGTCTCCTCTGGTTCTTTTATCGACACGAGACATCGGTTTAAAGTCCCATATGAAAGAGTGTCGCTTAGAGATAATTGAAATCTGATTGTATTACGCATGGCTGTTGACCATATTTACATTATTTAGCTATGTAAACAAATGTCGTATACGACGCTAGTTGATTAGGTGAAGTACTCCGGATTCTGTCACAAATATTTGTAAAACTGCTAGTTGATATTTTACCGATATAATGTCGCTTTAACCCATTCAACACCAAGTAACTGACATGGACTGGTCCATGATATTTTTAGACCAATAAATTAATAACAAAATTACATTTGGATCAGTTCATTTATCAAAATGGGTAAACAAATTCTAAAAATAGTTATATTACTTGAAAAAAGTGCAGATCCTGATGAGACGGCTCGTCACGAGCCGGCTCATCTGGATATACACTTTTTTGTAAGCCAATTTAGAGGTCTGTGGTGTTGAAAGGGTTAACGTATTTGTGTTAGTTAGATATAACATATATAAATATACGTTTTACACAAGTTATAGGTACATGTTTGAACATGAATAAGTATGGAACGCTATAGCTTATATACGTCTTCTCCTATATTAACCCATTTCATTCTGGATACCGTTCAAACAGTATTTGCAAAGAACATAGAGCCAGATCCAACACCACGGACCATTCCGTCTGATCAGCCTCTATACTGTTCGCTATTCGGATGATCTTGCTAAGACACTTGGCTATGTAGCAAACAACATAGATCCTGATCAGCACGCAGCGTCACGCTGCGGCTGATCTGGATCTATGTTGTTTGCAAAAGCCTTTAAATATATCCAGAATGAAATGGGTTAAGGTACATATTGTAGTTACGACGACAGTGTTATTAGGGGGCGTAGTTGGCGATTTAGAGTTTGCAGACCAAATTAACAAAGATGTTGCTAGAGGGGTCTGGGGGCATGCTCACTCAGGAAGATTTTGAATCATAGAACGTCAATGGTGCACTATGACGCATTTTAATGTACGTCTTAGACGTATCGATATTTTCAGAGATGTACCCCCATGGTACCCCCTACAGTTTTTGTTGCATTTTCAGGAATTTAGATTTTTCATTTTCTGGGCCAATCTGCAAGCGCGGGCTGCTTAAGTGCCTTATATTAGCTACGTGCCTGGTTGTAATCTTGTCCTAAACTATTAATTTCAATTTGGAAATATGGTAAATAAATGTTTTAGTCATACACTTAATTTAGAATATCAAAAGGATTACCGAGATGCAACATGTACATAATGGTACTGATCAAAGCGAAGTCCATATGAACAAATCTTAATCAGTGTGCAATAGTACCTATTTTGTATTTCAATGATTTATAATTGTTTTAGATTCAATATTCAATATTTTTTAATAAGTTACATGATCAAATATACTAACATATAAGTTATCCAAATGACAACAAGATACTATATACAATATAACAGGACATGGATTGTACATATACAATATAACAGGACATGGATTGTACATATACAATATAACATGACATGGATTGTACATATACAATATAACATGACATGGATTGTACATATACAATATAACAGGACATGGATTGACAAACAAAAACAACACACTACATATACAATATAACAGGACATGGATTGTACATATACAATATAACAGACATGGATTGTACATATACAATATAACATGACATGGATTGTACATATACAATATAACAGGACATGGATTGTACATATACAATATAACAGACATGGATTGTACATATACAATATAACATGACATGGATTGTACATATACAATATAACAGGACATGGATTGTACATATACAATATAACATGACATGGATTGTACATATACAATATAACATGACATGGATTGTACATATACAATATAACAGGACATGGATTGTACATATACAATATAACATGACATGGATTGTACATATACAATATAACATGACATGGATTGTACATATAAGTAATATGCTACATACACAATATAACAGGACATGCACTGTACATATAAGTAATATGCTATATATACAATATAACAGGACATGCACTGTACATATAAGTAATATGCTACATACACAATATAACATGACATGCACTGTACATATAAGTAATATGCTACATATACAATATAACATGACATGCACTGTACATATAAGTAATATGCTATATATACAATATAACAGGACATGCACTGTACATATAAGTAATATGCTATATATACAATATAACATGACATGGATTGTACATATAAGTAATATGCTACATATACAATATAACATGACATGGATTGTACATATAAGTAATATGCTACATACACAATATAACATGACATGGAGTGTACATATAAGTAATATGCTACATATACAATATAACATGACATGGATTGTACATATAAGTAATATGCTACATACACAATATAACATGACATGGATTGTACATATAAGTAATATGCTACATACACAATATAACATGACATGGAGTGTACATATAAGTAATATGCTATATATACAATACACAGCAGGGAACAACAAATACATGAGGTTGAACATACATGAGCATGAATGGGTATTTACAAGATTCTTAAAGTAGACAAATGCTTTAGAGCAGTTTTTAATATCCGATTAGCAGGGCTGATGCAGCTTTATCCCTAACATACTGTGATAAATAGATACTTTTATTTCCTCCAAATTCGGAGAGCAAAACATTATAAACATACATCAATGTACACTGACTATATACGTGCATCATACAGTGAGTGGCAAGGCATACAATTACATACATATACGTGCATCATACAGTGAGTGGCAAGGCATACAATTACATACATATACGTGCATCATACAGTGAGTGGCAAGGCATACAATTACATACATATACGTGCATCATACAGTGAGTGGCGAGGCATACAATTACATACATATACGTGCATCATACAGTGAGTGACGAGGCATACAATTACATACATATACGTGCATCATACAGTGAGTGGCAAGGCATACAATTACATACATATACGTGCATCATACAGTGAGTGGCAAGGCATACAATTACATACATATACGTGCATCATACAGTGAGTGGCAAGGCATACAATTACATACATATACGTGCATCATACAGTGAGTGACGAGGCATACAATTACATACATATACGTGCATCATACAGTGAGTGGCAAGGCATACAATTACATACATATACGTGCATCATACAGTGAGTGGCAAGGCATACAATTACATACATATACGTGCATCATACAGTGAGTGGCAAGGCATACAATTACATACATATACGTGCATCATACAGTGAGTGGCAAGGCATACAATTACATACATATACGTGCATCATACAGTGAGTGGCAAGGCATACAATTACATACATATACGTGCATCATACAGTGAGTGGCAAGGCATACAATTACATACATATACGTGCATCATACAGTGAGTGGCAAGGCATACAATTACATACATATACGTGCATCATACAGTGAGTGGCAAGGCATACAATTACATACATATACGTGCATCATACAGTGAGTGACAAGGCATACAATTACATACATATACGTGCATCATACAGTGAGTGACAAGGCATACAATTACATACATATACGTGCATCATACAGTGAGTGACAAGGCATACAATTACATACATATACGTGCATCATACAGTGAGTGGCAAGGCATACAATTACATACATATACGTGCATCATACAGTGAGTGGCAAGGCATACAATTACATACATATACGTGCATCATACAGTGAGTGACAAGGCATACAATTACATACATATACGTGCATCATACAGTGAGTGACAAGGCATACAATTACATACATATACGTGCATCATACAGTGAGTGACAAGGCATACAATTACATACATATACGTGCATCATACAGTGAGTGACAAGGCATACAATTACATACATATACGTGCATCATACAGTGAGTGACAAGGCATACAATTACATACATATACGTGCATCATACAGTGAGTGGCAAGGCATACAATTACATACATATACGTGCATCATACAGTGAGTGACAAGGCATACAATTACATACATATACGTGCATCATACAGTGAGTGGCAAGGCATACAATTACATACATATACGTGCATCATACAGTGAGTGGCAAGGCATACAATTACATACATATACGTGCATCATACAGTGAGTGACAAGGCATACAATTACATACATATACGTGCATCATACAGTGAGTGGCAAGGCATACAATTACATACATATACGTGCATCATACAGTGAGTGGCAAGGCATACAATTACATACATATACGTGCATCATACAGTGAGTGGCAAGGCATACAATTACATACATATACGTGCATCATACAGTGAGTGACAAGGCATACAATTACATACATATACGTGCATCATACAGTGAGTGGCAAGGCATACAATTACATACATATACGTGCATCATACAGTGAGTGGCAAGGCATACAATTACATACATATACGTGCATCATACAGTGAGTGGCAAGGCATACAATTACATACATATACGTGCATCATACAGTGAGTGACAAGGCATACAATTACATACATATACGTGCATC
>CM026396.1:43295224-43338030 GCA_014843695.1 Archivesica marissinica
CCGCACCTACCCCCTTCCGCACCTACCCCCTTCCGCACCTACAACCTTCGCCACTCATAATGCACACTGCCTCTTTTCCACTATAGAATATACCTTTCTAATGTCCAGTCCATCGTCTAGCGTGTGTTTGAATGGACCCATCTCCACTTCGCGGATAAGTTCTTTCTGAAAGTAACAAATTGCAATTGGTGAGGTTACTTTAGCAACGAGTGTTTAGAGACTTGGCTTTGACATATACAATATGTCAAACTTGTATTAAGGGAATGGACAAAAGCGGTCTCTTAATACAAAGTGACTGAACGGACAATTTCCCAGAGTCGGAGACATGTACTAGACCTTTGTTTGGGTGGACACTACAGTGTCTATATAGATATCAACATCATATACATGTATATATGTTACATATATGTCATGTATATATGTCATCATAAAATAAAGAAAACTTTTTATAGTAATATATTGTATTTTTTGTTGAAACACCTTGTTGATTGCTGCTAATTGTGATACCTGCACGATATGGATACTGTAGATCAAACACCTTATTGATTGCTGCTAATTGTGATACCTGCACGATATGGATACTGTAGATCAAACACCTTATTGATTGCTGCTAATTGTGACACCTGCACGATATGGATACTGTAGATCAAACACCTCGTTGATTGCTGCTAATTGTGATACCTGCACGATATGGATACTGTAGATCAAACACCTTGTTGATTGCTGCTAATTGTGATACCTGCACGATATGGATACTGTAGATCAAACACCTTATTGATTGCTGCTAATTGGGACACCTGTATGGGTAATTTGTCAGTATGCAGCTCCTATATAGATCACTTATTAGTGTTTCCCCCAGACTGAAAAAAGGGCAGGGCGCAGGTACAAAAAAAGGGCATTTTTATGTTGCCTGTACTCAAAAGGGTAGAATTGACATGGTCTTATTTATGTTATTACGAGTATGAAACATTTTGAGGACGAATCAATTTTCGAGTACGAAACATTTTGAGGACGAATCAATTTTGTAACCTATTGCGTGATTTAGATTCAAAATATATTGTAAGGCGTGACAATGGTGTGATATCCGAGATTATCAATTATCTAAACAAAAATTTAATCCAGAAAATTACAACAATAATGCACTTACATTCATTTAAATCAAAACGTACATATAAAATTGACATCCGTTGGCTGAATTTCCGACCGGTGCAATGGGACAATCCATATGCTGTGTGTGACCCAGTAAAACTAAAAATGCGAGACTATAAGAACAAAGTGTGGACTATTTGAATCAATTAGCGCCCAATTATGAGATTTGCACACACAATAAAGAACTCGTAACTGGACATTGCGCGCCGATAATCCCCTACATTTGTTTTTACAACAATGACTCAAACGGAAATTGGGGCATAAATGTGCGACAATTGACTGATTGGCACGTATCATGATTACTTGTCAAATTTATTGCCTCTTCAATATACATAACCAGCAGACAACACATTTAATAGTCTCTTGATTTATGTTTTGAATTTCTAATTTCAACACTACTTATGGTCGCTTAATGAAAAACATTAGGTAATTACGGCCGAAAATAGGTGGTCGTTGGTCGCGTAAGACAAAAGTCGCTTAATACAATAGATGTATAGTGTGAAATCGCTCGGGGGGGATTTCAAAATGGTCTCATAAGACAAAGGTCGCTTAATACAAGTGGTCGCTTGAGCAATTTTGACTGTATAACTAAATTATAATTAAAATTCACAACTGTGTAGTGGCAGAGTGCAGGTGGTCGGTTTGTAAATGTTATGCGATGTCACCATAACCTTGCAGGGTGCGAGAACCTGATGTGAAAGGATTTATGGTAAATGTAGAAATGACACAAAATTTTCAACTTTTATTGGTGAATGAAGACCCGATTTGGCACTACGTGCAGGATTTCACGCACGGACGGGCACAACCACTGACTGTCGGCACATCAGCAGCATAGCATCCTCAGAAGGAATGGGCAGAGTTTTCAGAAAACGATTGTGTTAAGAAAAACTTGTGTAGATATAATCATAGTTGCTGAAAATACAAAGATAAAGTCTCCCTACCGTAGCCTGTCTGAATAGCATAGCTGTTGGCACACTTGATTTCTCACTAATGCAACCCATGTTAATACCTCAACACAGGCAACTATGCGCGATGGTGCGGCAATGGCCAGACCAGACAGGTGAGTGTTTTCCAAGGTACAATGCCAGACCAGACCAGACAGGTGAGTGTTTTCCAAGGTACAATGCCAGACCGGACAGGCGAGTGTTTTCCAACGTATACCGCCAGACAGGATAGGAAAGTGGAAGTCGTGATAGCGCAGTGTTCGCTTCAGGTGCGAAAGGCTCGGAGTTTGAGCCCTGCTGGAGCCATTACGATTGTGCTCTTAGGCAAGGCATTTAAATTCCACTTTGCCTCTTCTCTCTCCCTTGTGGCGATGGGTTCCATCAGGAATGAGGTCTCGAGAGTGATTAATATAAGTTGTAAGAACTTGTTTCACAGCTAAAATAAATGATATATATATACTTGACAATGTTTATTCAAAGAAATAGATATTGTTTAAACTAAATGTAGTGTAACCTTTGTACTTACCCTAACTTTTGTTTCATTGTACAAGTGTGGTAGAACACTCTCTAACAGATCTCGGATCAAAGCAGGCTTATTGTGAGCAGCAGAGTTGAACGTTACCAAGGCAACTCGTCTAACGTTCAGGTCGGGATCTTGTAAGGTTTGTAGGAATTCTCCGATACAGTTTCGCAACAACTGATCTATGCCTTGTGGCTACAAACATGAATACATATTATACTACTATGAATTTTCCCAGAAAAGTTTTAAATCAGACGGATATTATACTATGAATTTTCCCGGAAGTTGAAATCAGACGGATATTATACTACTATAAATATTCCCGGAAGTTGAAATCAGACGGATATTATACTACTATGAATTTTCCCGGAAGTTGAAATCAGACGGATATTATACTACTATGAATTTTCCCGGAAGTTGAAATCAGACGGATATTATAGTACTATGAATGTTCACGAAAAAGTTTTAAATCAGACGGATATTATACTACTATGAATTTTCCCGGAAGTTGAAATCAGACGGATATTATACTACTATAAATTTTCCCGGAAGTTGAATTCAGACGGATATTATACTACTATGAATTTTCTCAGAAAAGTTGAAATCAGATGGATATTATACAACTATAAATTTTCCCGGAAGTTGAAATCAGACGGACAATGAGACATTGCTGGTTTTTCTATTACCTCCCTCTTACAGATAATGTCCGATTTATCCCGAAATATTGGTCCTTTTAGTTGGAATAATGACAAGATGAGAAAACTGGTAAAAATGGAGGAAATCCTGACAAGTGTCGGTACCTGGTCTGAGATGGTAAATTTGATGGCCGTGACGACAGTACTGCGGGTTAAAACCGAATCGGACGTGAGAGATTTCTTCAGGCTTGCAAGCAGCGTCTGCGGGTCCATCAGTGTAAGCTTGCCGAGACACTCGGACACCACGTTTCTCGTGCCTTCCTCCGGACACTCGCAATGTGTAAACAACATATTCCTGAAACACATATAAATAAATTTTAAACTGATTTATGAAACCTACAGCTTTTCTAAGCAGTTGATGTTGCAGTAAACACAGTGGATAAATTAACACAGTGGATAAATTTAACTAATCTTAACCCATTCAACATTAAATAACTGACCTGGCCTGGAGGTTATAAAACCTTTCTCCTATCTCAAACTCAGTCTCAAGCTTCTGATTGGTTCAGCTGGCAGTAACACTCAGAATCAACCAATCAAATCATTTGAGTTTGAGATCTGAGAAGTGTTATAACCTCGGGTAATGGACTGCGCCATGATATTTTTAAATCAATAATTTGGGACTGCGCCATGATATTTTTAAATCAATAATTTGGGACTGCGCCATGATATTTTTAGATAAATAATTTGGGACTGAGCCATGATATTTTTAGATCAATAATTTGGGACTGCGCCATGATATTTTTAGATCAATAATTTGGATCTGCGCCATGATATTTTTAGATCAATAATTTGGGACTGCGCCATGATATTTTTAGATCAATAATTTGGGACTGCGCCATGATATTTTTAGATCAATAATTTCGGACTGTGCCATGATATTTTTAGATCAATAATTTCGGACTGTGCCATGATATTTTTAGATCAATAATTTGGGACTGTGCCATGATATTTTTAGATCAATAAATTCGGACTGCGCCATGATATTTTTAGATCAATAATTTGGGACTGCGCCACGATATTGTTAAATAAATAATTTTGGACTGTGCCATGATATTTTTAGATCAATAATTTGGGACTGTGCCATGATATTTTTAGATCAATAATTTGGGACTGAGCCACGATATTGTTAGATAAATAATTTGGGACTGTGCCATGATATTTCTAGATCAATAATTTTGGACTTAGCCATGATATTTTTAGATCAATAATTTGGGACTGCGCCATGATATTTTTAGATCAATAATTTGGGACTGCGCCATGATATTTTTAGATCAATAATTTGGGACTGCATCATGATATTTTTAGATCAATAATTTGGGACTGCGCCATATTTTTAGATAAATAATTTGGGACTGCGCCATGATATTTTTAGATCAATAATTTGGGACTGCGCCATGATATTTTTAGATCAATAATTTGGGACTGCGCCATGATATTTTTAGATCAATAATTTGGGACTGCACCATGATATTTTTAGATCAATAATTTGGGACTGCGCCATGATATTTTTAAATCAATAATTTGGGACTGCGCCATATTTTTAGATAAATAATTTGGGACTGCGCCATGATATTTTTAGATCAATAATTTGGGACTGTGCCATGATATTTTTAGATCAATAATTTGGGACTGAGCCATGATATTTTTAGATCAATAATTTGGGACTGTGCCATGATATTTTTAGATCAATAATTTGGGTCTGCGCCATGATATTTTTAGATCAATAATTTGGGACTGCACCATGATATTTTTAGATCAATAATTTGGGACTGCGCCATGATATTTTTAGATCAAGAATTTCGGACTGTGCCATGATATTTTTAGATCAATAATTTCGGACTGCGCCATGATATTTTTAGATCAATAATTTCGGACTGCGCCATGATATTTTTAGATCAATAATTTGGGACTGCGCCATGATATTTTTAGACCAATAATTTGGGACTGTGCCATGATATTTTTAGATCAATAATTTAGGACTGTGCCATGATATTTTTAGATCAAGAATTTGATCACAAGATTACATTTGGATATGGTCTATTTATTTATCAAAATGGGTAATTTTGTCTAAAAAAATTACTAGTTACAATCCGCCTCATCTGTATCTACACTTTGCAATCTATTTAGAGTTCTGTAGTGTTAAGTGTTAACTCAGATTTTATGCCCCTTCTACCTCTGGACACCATCTACTACTGGTGAAGGAACACACCGGATGATGGCCCTCCGAGCAGCATTTCGGATATGGACGTGCACCCGGTTAGAACCATTGACCTTTCACATGCCAGTTCAATAGCTGCCTCACTTTGAAGAATTGCCAACCTCAGTTAGATTCGAACCTACAGCAACGAGGGACAACTGATCTGAAGTCACTGTATATGAATGTAATTTCTAATTTAACCAATTCAACACAAAGTAACTGACATGGACTGGTCCATGATATTATTAGACCAATAAATTAATAAGAAAATTACATTTGGACCAGTTCATTTATCAAAATGTGTAACTTTAGTAAAAATAGTAATATTACTGGGGAAAAGTGTAGATCCTGATGAAAGACGGTTCGTGACGAGCCGGCTCATCTGGATCTACACTTTTTGTAAGTCTATTTAGAAGTCTGTGGTGTTGAAAGGGTTAAAGGCTGTCCATACCAGATTGTCTGTATGCAAGGTTTGAGGTTGCTGACACCGGCTGGAGAACCAGATTCACAACTAATAATCTGAAACAAAAACACGAATATATGAGAATATGGCTGGATACACGAGAATATACCTGGATACACGAGAATATACCTGGATACACGAGAATATACCTGGATACACGAGAATATACCTGGATACACGAGAATATACCTGGATACACGAGAATATACCTGGATACACGAGAATATACCTGGATACACGAGAATATACCTGGATACAAGAGAATATGCCTGGATACACGAGAATATGCCTGGAGAATATACCTGGATACACGAGAATATGCCTGGATACACGAGAATATACCTGGATACACGAGAATATACCTGGACACACGAGAATATACCTGGACACACGAGAATATACCTGGATACACGAGAATATACCTGGATACACGAGAATATATCTGGATACACGAGAATATACCTGGATACACGAGAATATACCTGGATACACGAGAATATGCCTGGAGAATATACCTGGATACACGAGAATATGCCTGGATACACGAGAATATACCTGGATACACGAGAATATGCCTAGATACACGAGAATATGCCAGGATACACGAGAATATGCCTGGATACACGAGAATATACCTGGATACACGAGAATATGCCTGGAGAATATACCTGGATACACGAGAATATACCTGGATACATGAGAATATACCTGGATACATGAGAATATGCCTGGAGAATATACCTGGATACACGAGAATATGCCTGGAGAATATACCTGGATACATGAGAATATGCCTGGATACACGAGAATATGCCTGGATACACGAGAATATGCGAGAATATGCCTGGATACACGAGAATATGCCTGGATACACGAGAATATACCTGGATACACGAGAATATACCTGGATACACGAGAATATACCTGGATACATGAGAATATGCCTGGATACACGAGAATATACCTGGATACATGAGAATATGCCTGGATACACGAGAATATGCCTGGATACACGAGAATATGCCTGGATACACGAGAATATACCTGGATACATGAGAATATACCTGGATACATGAGAATATGCCTGGAGAATATACCTGGATACACGAGAATATACCTGGATACACGAGAATATGCCTGGAGAATATGCCTGGATACACGAGAATATGCCTGGATACACGAGAATATACTGGATACATGAGAATATACCTGGATACACGAGAATATACCTGGATACACGAGAATATGCCTGGAGAATATGCCTGGATACACGAGAATATACCTGGATACACGAGAATATGCCTGGAGAATATACCTGGATACACGAGAATATGCCTGGATACACGAGAATATACCTGGATACACGAGAATATACCTGGATACACGAGAATATGCCTGGAGAATATGCCTGGATACACGAGAATATGCCTGGATACACGAGAATATGCCTGGATACACAAGAATATACCTGGATACACGAGAATATGCCTGGATACACGAGAATATACATGGATACACGAGAATATGACTGGATATATGTTATATTTCGGGTTTTACGCCTGCATCAGCAAAATTTTGGGCTATATCGCCAGCGGGCAGTTTACCTAACAACACATTAAACATTGTTTGCTTAAAAGAATATTCACTCTCATATTTGACAAATTACAGTTGAAAAATCGCATACCGTATTGTTCCTATTTATAGCACCCAGGCGCGATGCAAAACACAAAAGGGGCGTGCTAATTAATTTCTGTAGTATACGTGTGAAAAATCTCTTGTGTCAGTATCGGTAATTGCCAACTAATTGGAAGAAACTGCTCAGTGAAATGCGACGCCTACTAAGCGGAGTATATATATATGGATTACGTTACACAACACTACTACCGATAGGCAAGCCAATTTTTTCCTTTTTAAGGGCGCCATTTCATGTTGCATTTTTTGCGTGGGGGCACCTATATTAGAGGTGGTGCTTTAAATAGGAACAATACGGTATTCTTTTTAAAAATCCATTCAGTATTTGGATTCGAGTAGTTCCGGTTTACAGAGGTTTTTTTGTTTTTGCAACAAATAAGGGAAAAAATTGGATCAAGAAATTTGTTCAGTTTGGCGGGAATTCCAGATTAGAGGGGTTTCGGTTTTTAGGGGTTCACTGTATTTACATGTGGTAACAATGTCTTACCTCTTTAAGTGAATGTAACAGCAGATACTGTCGCTTTGGTTGACTTTCTATTTCTTGTAACACAAATGGCAGGAATTTGTTTAAGTTGCCCACACTAACATTACCTGTCAAATAAATATACCACATACAGTGAAACTTGTGTTAGTGGTCACCTCTATTAAGCCGCCAACCTGTATTAAGCAGCCACTTTCTGTGCTTCCCTTGGCTGGCTGCTTAAGACAGGTTTGACTATGTAATTGTGTGTTTTATGTTTATTTATCGTCGCTACCGGTTGTCCATATGAGTGACATCTCCTGAAGAGATAAGTCATTTAGATTTTGGAGGATAGTGCAATGATACAGACATGACACACCACGTGTACTATGTAAAGCACAGACACTATTATGATGCGAGTCATTTTGCCATAGTTTAGCGGGAGATCGATCATGGGACCCCTGGATTTACAAGTCTAGCGCGTTTACCACTGGACAACCGATACGCTACATATCATCAGCACCATTTTAGGCTATATAGACGGTGGGCAGTTAACCTAACAACACCTTTCCTGGGCGTGGTCCACCGATTAACCAGTACCTGGTGAACCAACCCCCGTAAGAAACTTTCAACTTCTTCATATGACATGGCCTGAGCAAGGCTCGAACCTGTAACCATCAATGATGATAGGTTACAGTGGTATACAAGTCTATTATACCATACCTAGAATATATTACAATCATACCATACCTAGAGCATATTACAATATGTCTATACCATACCATACCTAGAACATATTATAATATGTCTATACCATACCTAGAACATATTACAATATGTCTATACTATACCTAGAGCATATTACAATATGTCTATACCATACCTAGAACATATTACAATATGTCTATACCATACCATACCTAGAACATATTACAATATGTCTATACCATACCTAGAACATATTACAATATGTCTATACCATACCATACCTAGAACATATTACAATATGTCTATACCATACCATACCTAGAGCATATTACAATATGTCTATACCATACCATACCTAAAACATATTACAATATGTCTATACTATACCATACCTAGAACATATTACAATATGTCTATACTATACCATACCTAGAGCATATTACAATATGTCTATACCATACCTAGAACATATTACAATATGTCTATACCATACCATACCTAGAACATATTACAATATGTCTATACCATACCTAGAACATATTACAATATGTCTATACCATACCTAGAGTATATTACAATATGTCTATACCATACCTAGAACATATTACAATATGTCTATACCGTACCTAGAACATATTACAATATGTCTATACCATACCATACCAAGAACATATTACAATATGTCTATACCATACCATACCTAGAACATATTACAATATGTCTATACCATACCATACCTAGAACATATTACACTATGTCTATACCATACATAGAACATATTACAATATGTCTATACCATACCATACCTAGAACATATTACAATATGTCTATACCATACCATACCTAGAGCATATTACAATATGTCTATACCATAGCATACATAGAACATATTACAATATGTCTATACCATACCTAGAACATATTACAATATGTCTATACCATACCATACCTAGAACATATTACAATATGTCTATACCATACCATACCTAGAACATATTACAATATGTCTATACCATACCATACCTAGAACATATTACAATATGTCTATACCACACGATACCTAGAACATATTACAATATGTCTATACCATACCGTACCTAGAACATATTACAATATGTCTATACAATACCATACCTAGAGCATATTACAATATGTCTATACCATACCTAGAACATATTACAATATGTCTATACAATACCATACCTAGAGCATATTACAATATGTCTATACCATACCATACCTAGAACATATTACAATATGTCTATACCATACCATACCTAGAACATATTACAATATGTCTATACCTTACCATACATAGAACATATTACAATATGTCTATACCGTACCTAGAACATATTACAATATGTCTATACTATACCATATCTAGAGCATATTACAATATGTCTATACTATACCATACATAGAACATATTACAATATGTCTATACCATACCTAGAACATATTACAATATGTCTATGCCATACCATACCTAGAACATATTACAATATGTCTATACCATACCATACATAGAACATATTACAATATGTCTATACCATACCTAGAACATATTACAATATGTCTATACCATACCTAGAGCATATTACAATATGTCTATACCATACCTAGAACATATTACAATATGTCTATACCATACCATACCTAGAATATATTACAATATGTCTATACCATACCATACCTAGAACATATTACAATATGTCTATACCATACCTAGAACATATTACAATATTTCTATACCATACCTAGAACATATTACAATATGTCTATACCATACCTAGAACATATTACAATATGTCTATACAATACCATACATAGAGCATATTACAATATGTCTATACCATACCATACCTGGAGCATATTACAATATGTCTATACTATACCTAGAACATATTACAATATGTCTATACCATACCATACCTAGAACATATTACACTATGTCTATACCATACATAGAACATATTACAATATGTCTATACTATACCATACCTAGAACATATTACAATATGTCTATACCATACCATACCATACCTAGAGCATATTACAATATGTCTATACCATACCTAGAGTATATTACAATATGTCTATACCATACCATACCTAGAACATATTACAATATGTCTATACCATACCATACCTAGAGCATATTACAATATGTCTATACCATACCATACCTAGAACATATTATAATATGTCTATACCATACCTAGAACATATTACAATATGTCTATACTATACCTAGAGCATATTACAATATGTCTATACCATACCTAGAACATATTACAATATGTCTATACCATACCATACCTAGAACATATTACAATATGTCTATACCATACCTAGAACATATTACAATATGTCTATACCATACTATACCTAGAACATATTACAATATGTCTATACCATACCATACCTAGAACATATTACAATATGTCTATACCACACGATACCTAGAACATATTACAATATGTCTATACCATACCATACCTAGAACATATTACAATATGTCTATACCATACCGTACCTAGAACATATTACAATATGTCTATACAATACCATACCTAGAGCATATTACAATATGTCTATACCATACCTAGAACATATTACAATATGTCTATACAATACCATACCTAGAGCATATTACAATATGTCTATACCATACCATACCTAGAACATATTACAATATGTCTATACCATACCATACCTAGAACATATTACAATATGTCTATACCTTACCATACATAGAACATATTACAATATGTCTATACCGTACCTAGAACATATTACAATATGTCTATACTATACCATATCTAGAGCATATTACAATATGTCTATACTATACCATACATAGAACATATTACAATATGTCTATACCATACCTAGAACATATTACAATATGTCTATGCCATACCATACCTAGAACATATTACAATATGTCTATACCATACCATACATAGAACATATTACAATATGTCTATACCATACCTAGAACATATTACAATATGTCTATACCATACCTAGAGCATATTACAATATGTCTATACCATACCTAGAACATATTACAATATGTCTATACCATACCATACCTAGAATATATTACAATATGTCTATACCATACCATACCTAGAACATATTACAATATGTCTATACCATACCTAGAACATATTACAATATTTCTATACCATACCTAGAACATATTACAATATGTCTATACAATACCATACTAGAACATATTACAATATGTCTATACCATACCATACCTAGAACATATTACAATATGTCTATACCATACCGTACCTAGAACATATTACAATATGTCTATACAATACCATACCTAGAGCATATTACAATATGTCTATACCATACCTAGAACATATTACAATATGTCTATACAATACCATACCTAGAGCATATTACAATATGTCTATACCATACCATACCTAGAACATATTACAATATGTCTATACCATACCATACCTAGAACATATTACAATATGTCTATACCTTACCATACATAGAACATATTACAATATGTCTATACCGTACCTAGAACATATTACAATATGTCTATACTATACCATATCTAGAGCATATTACAATATGTCTATATATACCATACATAGAACATATTACAATATGTCTATACCATACCTAGAACATATTACAATATGTCTATGCCATACCATACCTAGAACATATTACAATATGTCTATACCATACCATACATAGAACATATTACAATATGTCTATACCATACCTAGAACATATTACAATATGTCTATACCATACCTAGAGCATATTACAATATGTCTATACCATACCTAGAACATATTACAATATGTCTATACCATACCATACCTAGAATATATTACAATATGTCTATACCATACCATACCTAGAACATATTACAATATGTCTATACCATACCTAGAACATATTACAATATTTCTATACCATACCTAGAACATATTACAATATGTCTATACCATACCTAGAACATATTACAATATGTCTATACAATACCATACATAGAGCATATTACAATATGTCTATACCATACCATACCTGGAGCATATTACAATATGTCTATACTATACCTAGAACATATTACAATATGTCTATACCATACCATACCTAGAACATATTACACTATGTCTATACCATACATAGAACATATTACAATATGTCTATACTATACCATACCTAGAACATATTACAATATGTCTATACCATACCATACCATACCTAGAGCATATTACAATATGTCTATACCATACCTAGAGTATATTACAATATGTCTATACCATACCATACCTAGAACATATTACAATATGTCTATACCATACCATACCTAGAGCATATTACAATATGTCTATACCATACCATACCTAGAACATATTATAATATGTCTATACCATACCTAGAACATATTACAATATGTCTATACTATACCTAGAGCATATTACAATATGTCTATACCATACCTAGAACATATTACAATATGTCTATACCATACCATACCTAGACTATTACAATATGTCTATACCATACCATACCTAGAGCATATTACAATATGTCTATACTATACCATACATAGAACATATTACAATATGTCTATACCATACCTAGAACATATTACAATATGTCTATACCATACCTAGAACATATTACAATATGTCTATACCATACCATACCTAGAACATATTACAATATGTCTATACCACACGATACCTAGAACATATTACAATATGTCTATACCGTACCTAGAACATATTACAATATGTCTATACCATACCATACCTAGAACATATTACAATATGTCTATACCATACCATACCTAGAACATATTACAATATGTCTATACCTTACCATACATAGAACATATTACAATATGTCTATACCGTACCTAGAACATATTACAATATGTCTATACTATACCATATCTAGAGCATATTACAATATGTCTATACTATACCATACATAGAACATATTACAATATGTCTATACCATACCTAGAACATATTACAATATGTCTATGCCATACCATACCTAGAACATATTACAATATGTCTATACCATACCATACATAGAACATATTACAATATGTCTATACCATACCTAGAACATATTACAATATGTCTATACCATACCTAGAGCATATTACAATATGTCTATACCATACCTAGAACATATTACAATATGTCTATACCATACATAGAACATATTACAATATGTCTATACCATACCATACCTAGAACATATTACAATATGTCTATACCATACCTAGAACATATTACAATATGTCTATACCATACCTAGAACATATTACAATATGTCTATACAATACCATACATAGAGCATATTACAATATGTCTATACCATACCATACCTGGAGCATATTACAATATGTCTATACTATACCTAGAACATATTACAATATGTCTATACCATACCATACCTAGAACATATTACAATATGTCTATACTATACCATACCTAGAACATATTACAATATGTCTATACCATACCTAGAACATATTACAATATGTCTATACCATACCATACCATACCTAGAACATATTACAATATGTCTATACCATACCTAGAATATATTACAATATGTCCATACCATACCTAGAACATATTACAATATGTCTATACCATACCATACCTAGAACATATTACAATATGTCTATACCATACCATACCTGGAGCATATTACAATATGTCCATACCATACCATACCTAGAGCATATTACAATATGTCTATACCATACCTAGAGCATATTACAATATGTCTATACTATACCTAGAACATATTACAATATGTCTATACCATACCATACATAGAACATATTACAATATGTCTATACCATACCATACCTAGAGCATATTACAATATGTCTATACCATACCATACCTAGAGCATATTACAATATGTCTATACCATACCTAGAGTATATTACAATATGTCTATACTATACCATACCTAGAACGTATTACAATATGTATATACCATACCATACCATGAGCATATTACAATATGTCTAATTGTCTATACCATACCATACATAGAACATATTACAATATGTCTATACCATACCTAGAACATATTACAATATGTCTATACCATACCATACCTAGAACATATTACAATATGTCTATACCATACCATACCTAGAACATATTACAATATGTCTATACCATACCATACCTAGAACATATTACAATATGTCTATACCATACCTAGAACATATTACAATATGTCTATACCATATCTAGAGCATATTACAATATGTCTATACCATACCATACATAGAACATATTACAATATGTCTATACCATACCTAGAACATATAATACAATATTTCTATGCCATACCATACCTAGAACATATTACAATATGTCTATACCATACCTAGAGCATATTACAATATGTCTATACAATACCTAGAACATATTACAATATGTCTATACCATACCATACCTAGAATATATTACAATATGTCTATACCATACCATACCTAGAATATATTACAATATGTCTATACTATACAATACATAGAACATATTACAATATGTCTATACTATACCTAGAACATATTACAATATGTCTATACCATACCATACCTAGAACATATTACAATATGTCTATACCATACCAAGAACATATTACAAATGTCTATACTATACCAAGAACATATTACAATATGTCTATACCATACCTAGAACATATTACAATATGTCTATACCATACCTAGAACATATTACAATATGTCTATACCATACCTAGAACATATTACAATATGTCTATACTATACCATACCTAGAACATATTACAATATGTCTATACCATACCTAGAACATATTACAATATGTCTATACCATACCTAGAACATATTACAATATGTCTATACCATACCAAGAACATATTACAATATGTCTATACCATACCATACCTAGAACATATTACAATATGTCTATACCATACCATACCTAGAGCATATTACAATATGTCTATACCCATACCATACATATAACATATTACAATATGTCTATACCATACCATACCTAGAGCATATTACAATATGTCTATACCATACCTAGAACATATTACAATATGTCTATACCATACCATACCTAGAACATATTACAATATGTCTATACCATACATAGAACATATTACAATATGTCTATACCATACCATACCTAGAACATATTACAATATGTCTATACCATACCTAGAACATATTACAATATGTCTATACCATACCTAGAACATATTACAATATGTCTATACTATACCTGGAACATATTACAATATGTCTATACCATACCTGGAACATATTACAATATGTCTATACCATACCTAGAACATATTACAATATGTCTATACCATACCATACCTAGAACATATTACAATATGTCTATACGATACCTAGAGCATATGAAGCTGCCGATTTAACCTCTTCATTCTGTGATGAGAATGCATCTAATATCACAGTCTGTATCTCACCCTGTCCGCTCAAATCTCTGCAATGCCAACAATTACCCAATTACGGTTCATTTACTTAAATATCCCTCTTGTAATGGTGACAACACAATGCCAAAATCATGTTAAACAACGATGGTCGCCTCAGAGCACAATTGGCCAACAAATCAATGTACATGGAATGATCCATCACATTCTCCCTACAAATGTACATGGAATGATCCATCACATTCTCCCTATCAATGTACATGGAATGATCCATCACATTCTACCTACCAATGTATATGGAATGATCCATCACATTCTACCTACCAATGTACATGGAATGATCCATCACATTCTCCCTACCAATGTACATGGAATGATCCATCACATTCTCCCTATCAATGTACATGGAATGATCCATCACATTCTCCCTATCAATGTACATGGAATGATCCGTCAGATTCTCCCTACAAATGTACATGGAATGATCCATCAGATTCTCCCTATCAATGTACATGGAATGATCCGTCAGATTCTCCCTACCAATGTACATGGAATGATCCATCACATTCTCCCTACCAATGTACATGGAATGATCCATCACATTCTCCCTACCAATGTACATGGAATGATCCATCACATTCTCCCTACCAATGTACATGGAATGATCCATCAGATTCTCCCTATCAATGTACATGGAATGATGATGATCCATCACATTCTCCCTACCAATGTACATGGAATGATCCATCACATTCTCCCTACCAATGTACATGGAATGATCCATCACATTCTCCCTACCAATGTACATGGAATGATCCATCACATTCTCCCCATCAATGTACATGGAATGATCCATCACATTCTCCCTACAAATGTACATGGAATGATCCATCAGATTCAAATACGTTATACAGAATTGTTTGGAAGGCTTACTGCATAATGCAGTGCAGCATGTGTCCTGGTGTAATCTAAGACCACATATAATAGTTTATTTATAGATTATGTATAGCAATAAACTTACAAATGTTTGCCAACTTCTCCCAGGGCTAGCAATGAGAACAATCGTATGGAATCTGTAGATTTAGTATTCTGTAAATATATAAAGGTAATAAATAATACCATGAAAAAATACACTTTATCCTGAAACTATCTAAATGATGTGCTTAGAGGTTAAATACGTCTGCCCGCAGCCTGTCTGAAGACATGGATAGTGAGGGATCAAAGGTTGATATAGGTCTGTCCACAGCCTGCCTGAAGACACTGTAAGTGAGTGATCAAAGGTTGATATAGGTCTGCCCACAGCCTGCCTGAAGACACTGTAAGTGAGTGATCAAAGGTTGATATAGGTCTGCCCACAGCCTGTCTGAAGACACTGTAAGTGAGGGATCAAAGGTTGATATAGGTCTGCACACAGCCTGTCTGAAGACACTGTAAGTGAGGGATCAAAGGTTGATATAGGTCTGCACACAGCCCGCCTGAAGACACTGTAAGTGAGGGATCAAAGATTGATATAGGTCTGCCCACAGCCTGCCTGAAGACACTGTAAGTGAGGGATCAAAGGTTGATATAGGTCTGCCCACAGCCTGCCTGAAGACACTGTAAGTGAGGGATCATAGGTTGATATAGGTCTGTCCGCAGCCTGCCTGAAGACACTGTGAGTGAGGGATCATAGGTTGATATAGGTCTGTCTGCAGCCTGCCTGAAGACACTATGAGTGAGGGATCAAAGGTTGATATAGGTCTGCACACAGCCCGCCTGAAGACACTGTAAGTGAGGGATCAAAGATTGATATAGGTCTGCCCACAGCCTGCCTGAAGACACTGTAAGTGAGGGATCATAGGTTGATATAGGTCTGTCCGCAGCCTGCCTGAAGACACTGTGAGTGAGGGACTTATTTTGATAAAATGACATTGATCATACCGCAACATCTGGTTAGGGAACAACAGTAAAAACGAAGGATTCTAACATTTTGGAATATATCAGACTTTATCTGCCAAGGGAGGTAATAGAAAATTAGAACTTTCTTTCATTCATTAGAAATCTTATGTTATATATATGTTATGTTATATTTCGGGTTTTACGCCTGCATCAGCACCATTTCGGGCTATATCGCCGGCGGGCAGTTTACTTAACAACACCTTTCCTGGGCAGGCTCCAGCGGTTAACCAGTACTTGGGTGCACCAACCTCCGTAAGAAACTGCCAACTTTTTCATATAAATGAGACACGACCTGAGCGGGCTCGAACCCGTGGCCATCAGTGATGATAGGTTACAGTGGTATACAAGTCAGCAACCTTAACCACTCGACCACGGAGGCGGACCTGTGACCATCAGTGATGATAGGTTACAGTGGTATACAAGTCAGCGACCATAAGCACTCGACCACAGAGGCGGATCATTAGAAAGCATACAAGAAGTGTTTATTTACTTTGTGAGACATGTCTAAGTGACAAGATCTTACCTTAACATCATTAACAAATTGATTGACCACATTGTTGGCTTCATTAGGGGACATCACAGTCAGCGCAGCCACGCACTTCGCTATCGAATGGAATGCCTAAATCAAACAAGAACATGTATTTGCAAGTACATTTAAAGCGACACTACATCGGTGAAAACGCAATTGTATGCATAGTGTAATTTGCTATTATATGGTATAATTCCCCCCCCCCCCAATCTTTGCCTCAAAAAGTATTTCAACAAATAAACAAACATCGTATACGCTGTTTGTTGACATAACAAAATAATGTAAATAGGGTCGACATCCATGCGTAATGCATATACATATGATATCTCACATGTGTGCCTAATCGAAAGTATCGCGTGTTTAGTATCGACTCCAATGACAAACAAACGTCAATTCAGGAGCGCGGAGGACTGTTATATGAAATCCTACTTTCACTTTTGAAAGTTTGTATACCACAAAAACACTGTTTATTGATTCAATGTTAGTGTTCGAATGTATTCGGAAGAATGTGTAGTAGCTATGCATACATACGTGAAAAAATGCATTTTATTTGCTTTTTGTGATGTAATGTCGTTTTAACATAAATTGCTCGTTATAAGTCGTGTTGAGGAAATAAAATAATATTATGTTATATTTATGTTATATTTCGGGTTTTACGCCTGCATCAGCACCATTTCGGGCTATATCGTCGGCGGGCAGTTTACTTAACAACACCTTTCCTGGGCAGGCTCCAGCAGTTAACGAGTACTTGGGTGCACCAACCTCCGTAAGAAATTGCCAACTTTTTCATATAAATGAGACACGACCTGAGCGGGGCTCGAACCTGTGACCATCAGTGATGATAGGTTACAGTGGTATACAAGTCAGCGACCTTAACCACTCGACCACGGAGGTGGACTTGATTCAATGTTAGTGTTCGAATGTATTTGGAAGAATGTGTAGTAGCTATGCATTGATACGTGAAAAAATGCACTTTATTTGCTTTTTGTGATGTAATGTCGCTTTAACATAAATTGCTCGTTATATAAGTCGTGTTGAGGAAATAAAATAATATACATGAGCTTAGATATCGATATTATGTGTTGGATCGTTATCGTACAAATTATTTCACCCATCTGATCCCCGTTTACACCACAGCCCATCGTGACATACACGTGTTGCTGTGCTTCTAACCACCGGTAAACAAAAATTAATCTTCAGTTTTAGGTTCTTGAAATTAGTGCACCAACATTCGTTAGAAACTGCCCATTTATTCATATGAAGACGCACGCACGGCCTGAGCGGGGCTCGAAAACGTGACCATCAATTTTACAGAAGTACATGTATATTTTAGTCATCTTAGTGTTTGGGGGATAGCCAAAGACATAGAAGTCTTCAAATTGCATCCCTTATAGTTTATACCAATTTATTTTAGCTCAATTACGAAACAAGTTCTTACAACTTATATTAATCGTTCTCGAGACCTCATTCCTGATGGAATCCATCGCCACGAGGGAGAGAGAAGAGGCAACATGGAATTTAAATGCCTTGCCTAAGTGCACAATCGTAACGGTTCCAGCGGGGCATCGCTTGTACATGTTCACGAATTCATGCCACCTCGGTCTATTGTCCAATCTGACAAGACTTAATATTATTAAGGCATGTTCTATGTCGATTTGCTAAATAAACGTTGATGTTGCTGCTACTGTTCCTGCCATTGTGTGTTTTACGTTTATTTATCGTCGCTACCGGTTGCCCATATGAGCGACGCCTACTGAAGAGATTAGTCATTTTAGATTTTTGGAAGGCGCAATGATACAGAGAGAGACTCATTCTAGAGTCTCCTCTGGTTCTTTTATATGCACGGTGTACAGCACCGACATGAGACCTCGGTTTTAAAGTCCCATCTGAAAGACTGTTAATGTTATTAGGGTCAGACGAGGGATCGAACCTGCAATCCCTAGACAACCAATCCATCTGTCCGCTGTCGTTGTATTATCGTGGAGGGAACGGGGAGAGGTGAAACCTGCAATCCATCTGTCCGCTATCGTTGTTGTATTATCGTGGAGGGAACGGGGAGAGGTGAAACCTGCAATCCATCTGTCCGCTATCGTTGTTGTATTATCGTGGAGGGAACGGGGAGAGGTGAAACCTGCAATCCATGGCTCTTCAACTCGTGTTATACACTTACCAATTGCTAGTAATTACATAATGGCCGTACCTGTTTATGTATCGTAAATTGGCCGTGTGCTTGTGTCGACGGATTGTACACAGGCTTTATCAGCATCTGTAACAGGTCTTTGAACCCCAGCTTCGGCAGCCCCACTATCGCCTGGAAGAACTCGAGCATGGCCCCTAGAGCCCCGCCCTGCAGCAATGGGGACTGGATGAGTACGAGTATCTGGGGCAGGATCTCGTTGGGGATGGACGCCATCGATGGCTTGTGAATCTTGGAGATGGATGATAGAAGGTTCAACGTCAACTGAAATGTAGCAAGTACGCGGTCTAGTGAAACTTGCCATTAACAAAATTAAACAAATACAACAAGAACAATCCATCGTTATATTCGCTATATCCAGAAAATTCACAGAATTAATTTTGGTACGAAATACGAAATTGCCCACATTATTTATTGTTGTTTTATTGCAGATTCTGATATCAACAAACTATTGCGGAAAATACAAGTGTCTTGAATTGTTATTACCTATTTAGAGCCTCACTATCGGCGGTGTCCTCCCTTGATATTACCGGTAGCCGTTTTGTGTTGATTGAAAAACATTGGTTCAGTGAAATGTAAGGAGATATAATGGAAATGTAAGGAGATATACTGGAAATGTAAGGAGATATACTGGAAATGTAAGGAGATATACTGGAAATGTAAGGAGTATAATGGAAATGTAAGGAGATATAATGGAAATGTAAGGAGATATAATGGAAATGTAAGGAGATATAATGGAAATGTAAGGAGATATACTGGAAATGTAAGGAGATATAATGGAAATGTAAGGAGATATAATGGAAATGTAAGGAGGTATACTGGAAATGTAAGGAGATATAATGGAAATGTAAGGAGTATAATGGAAATGTAAGGAGATATAATGGAAATGTAAGGAGATATAATGGAAATGTAAGGAGATATAATGGAAATGTAAGGAGATATAATGGAAATGGCGGCTAATCTGCGCTAACATCTTGAGATGAGAATCCAGCATTACATGTGCATACTGGACATGTGTGTACGTCTCACCTGTGATACATGCAGGTCATTCTCGTTGATGAGGGGCGGCATTTCCTTCATCATTTCAGCGATCATACTCGCCGTCAGGGCCGAACCTGGTAACAAACAAACAAATTTGGAAATTAATCAACAAACGGGCTACAACTCCGGAGATATTGGACCGATCCCAACGGAAAGTGCACATGCTCCACAACACTGCTTCTTACCAATGCAACCCGGTTTCGATCCTCGTACCGGGAAGTATGTGAGATGGTTCGGTGGTCGCCAGATCGGACAGGTGGATTTTCTCCGGGTACTCCGGTTTCCTCTAACATGAATGACCACATTTACGCTTTTATCCGCGTCAACAAGAGTGATTAATATAAGTTGTTAGAAGTAAAGTTTAAACTATAGCATGTGTATCTGAATATAGACATGTACATTCTAGAAAACCACAACATTTCTAATGACAAACATCTGTTATGCATTTAATTCGTAGATACACATAAGATTATTCATGCAGCAATTATATTCCCACATTAAAACCTGCTGTAAAATGCTGCTCCATGTAAACATTAACCAGCTGTCCGTAAAACCTGCTGTAAAATGCTGCTCCATGTAAACATTAACCAGCTGTCCGTAAAACCTGCTGTAAAATACTGCTCCATGTAAACATTAACCAGCTGTCCGTAAAACCTGCTGTAAAATACTGCTCCATGTAAACATTAACCAGCTGTCCGTAAAACCTGCTGTAAAATACTGCTCCATGTAAACATTAACCAGCTGTCCATAAAACCTGCTGTAAAATACTGCTCCATGTAAACATTAACCAGCTGTCCGTAAAACCTGCTGTAAAATACTGCTCCATGTAAACATTAACCAGCTGTCCATAAAACCTGCTGTAAAATACTGCTCCATGTAAACATTAACCAGCTGTCCGTAAAACCTGCTGTAAAATACTGCTCCATGTAAACATTAACCAGCTGTCCATAAAACCTGCTGTAAAATACTGCTCCATGTAAACATTAACCAGCTGTCCATAAAACCTGCTGTAAAATACTGCTCCATGTAAACATTAACCAGCTGTCCGTAAAACTTACATAATTAGTAACCCCAGTCATCAATTTGTTTGTTTGTTAGTTTTTGGGGATTTAAAGTCGCACCGACATTCTGGCTATTATTGTTGGAGGAAGACTGTGCCCCCCTCCCCCAGCCGCCGAACAGTATTTCAGACACGGTCAGTCACCCAGGTAGAACCATCAACCTAGCTTCCTCACAGGAACCAGTGGGATTCGAACCTACATCGGTGAGGGGAATAAACGACCGTAACAACTCAGCTACTGACATAAAGATTCCTCTACTTGGCAGTTCTTCTATCAGAACCAAAGATAATGCGCTGAGAACAAGTTACAACAACAAATTAAAACAGAGAACAATGGAACACAATATCTTACCATAATTTCTCACAAGTACATCTAAACAAGCTAAGGTACTCAGTTTCAAAGCTCTTTGATTTTTTCTCAGGAAGGACGCCAATATAGGAATACCGTCAGTCTGAAATATACGTATTTACATTAAAGCGACATTACATCACACAAAGCCCAGAAAATGATTTTTAAGTATAAATAGTATTACTACTACAAATGCTTCCAAATAATGTGAACACTTAATTTTCTATATGTCTTTGTGGTATACAAACTCTTAAAAGTTTAAAAGTGAAAGTATGATTTCCTATAACGGTCAGCTATGCTCCTGAATTGACGCTTGTTTATTATTGGAGTCTATACCAAGCGCGTGGCAGGTTGTTTATATTTTCAATCGTATTACCGGTAGTCTAAAAATAAATATGCAAAGGCACAAAGGGCGAGATATAACAGTAAATCTGTACCATAAATCGTGTTATTCAGGATGTACAATTTGCATTACGCATGGATGTTGACCCTATTTACATTAGTTTTTGTTATGTTGAAATTGTTATGTCAACAAATGTTGATTCGTTGAAATACTCAGCTTTTGAGGCAAATATTTGGAAGACAATCATACGATGTAGAAGGAAAATACATTATGTAGAAATTTGCGTTTTCACTGATGTGGTGTCGCTTTAAAACAACAGTATGTTGAATATTTCCAAAACATTGAATATTAAATTTTCAAAATACTGATGTGTGTTTTGCATTACAGTCAACGTGTATTAGTGGTCACCTCCATTAAGCAGCCACCCTGTATGCAGCCACCCTGTATTAAGCAGCCACCCTGTATTAAGCAGCCACCCTGTATTAAGCAGCCAGTTTCCAGATTCCCAATATGTTGTTTTATTATACATTTTACCTCTATTAAACAGCCACCTGTGTTAAGCAGCCACTTTCTATGATTCCCTTGACTGGCTGCTTAACACAGGTTTGACTGTATATTTAAATATATGATCATTTCTCTAAATATTCATACAAACAGATTTCTTAGTACTAAATATTCGTACAAACAGATTTCTTAGTACTAAATATTCGTACAAACAGATTTCTTAGTACTCAATATTCGTACAAACAGATTTCTTAGTACTAAATATTCATACAAACAGATTTCTTAGTACTAAATATTCGTACAAACAGATTTCTTAGTACTAAATATTCGTACAAACAGATTTCTTAGTACTAAATATTCGTACAAACAGATTTCTTAGTACTAAATATTCGTACAAACAGATTTCTTAGAACTTCAATAGTAAGCATTAATATATACAGAATAATGGAATAAACAGAGAGCATTAAAGCGACATTACATAACAAAAAGCAAACAAAATGCATTGTTCAAGTATAAATGCATTGATACTACAAATTCTTCCGAATACAATTGATCACAAATATTGAATCAATAAACAGTGTGTTTGCGGTCTACAAACTTTCAAAAGTGAATGTAGGATTTCATATACCGGTCATCCACGCTCCTGAATTGACATTTCTTTGTCATTGTAGTCAATACTAAACGAGTGATACTGTCGCTTAGAGATAATAAATGTAACTAAGATTAGTCTACAAATAAATATGCACAGGCACAAATGTGAGATATAACGGTAAATCTGTACCATAAATCTCGTTATTCAGGATACACAAGTTGTATTACGCATGTATGTCCACCCTGTTTACATTATTTTGTTATGTCAACAAACTGCGTCAAACATTGACGATATATTAGTACTAACAGTGTGGAATCCTTTGTTTTTACGGTTGTTCTTTAACTAGATATTGCGGGAGGCTAAATGGGATTTTATCAATATCATGTTAATTAATTGATAAACCAATTTTTTTACAGCAAAGTGTCAATGAGACACATTACTGGTTTGTCTATTACCTCCCTTGACAAATAAATGTATGATTTATCCTGAAACGTATATATTGGTCCTTTTAGTTGGAATCCTTTGTTTTTACTGTTGTTTTCTAACCAGGGGGAGAGATTCCTACCATCGGTTAGCAGGGCAGTTTATAACACGATTAATTGTTAGCAGGGCAGTTTATAACACGATTAATTGTTAGCAGGGCAGTTTATAACACGATTAATTGTTAGCAGGGCAGTTTATAACGCGATTAATTGTTAGCAGGGCAGTTTATAACGCGAGTAATTGTTAGCAGGGCAGTTTATAACGCGAGTAATTGTTAGCAGGGCAGTTTATAACACGATTAATTGTTAGCAGGGCAGTTTATAACGCGATTAATTGCTTCAAGTTTCACAAGTTGTGAGCATCCACTGAAGACACAAATGTCATTGGACCTTAAATGACCTTGACTGTGTGACCTTAAATGACCTTGACCGTGTGACCTTAAATGACCTTGACTGTGTGACCTTAAATGACATTGACTGTGTGACCTTAAATGACCTTGACTGTGTGACTTTAAATGACCTTGACTGTGTGACCTTAAATGACCTTGACCGTGTGACCTTGACCGTGTGACCTTAAATGACATTGACTGTGTGACCTTAAATGACATTGACTGTGTGACCTTAAATGACCTTGACAATGTGACCGTAAATGACCGTGACCATAAATGACACTGACCATGTGACCTTGACCATAAATGACACTGACCATGTGACCTTGACCATGTGACCATAAATGACACTGACCATGTGACCGTGACCATGTGACCGTAAATGACACTGACCATGTGACCATAAATGAGCGTGACCATGTGAACTATGTTGCTGATGAGTGCCCTACCATCCATGATATTTTACCTCAAGATTAAGGAAGATAAATAGCTGTATGTATTTCTTTCGAACACAATTTTTAATATTATTTACATACGGAGAGACAGTTATGTTATATTTCGGGTTTTACGCCTGCATCAGCACCATTTTGGGCTATATCGCCGGCGGGCAGTTTACTTAACAACACCTTTCCTGGGCAGGCTCCAGCGGTTAACCAGTACTTGGGTGCACCAACCTCTGTAAGAAACTGCCAACTTTTTCATATAAATGAGACATGGCCTGAGCGGGGCTCGAACCCGTGACCATCAGTGATGATAGGTTACAGTGGTATACAAGTCAGCGACCTTAACCACTCGACCACAGAGGCGGACTATACGGAGAGACAGATGCATGGAAATCACACATAAAACGTCATTTTATAATGGCCACAAAAGTAACGACTAAGTAATATATCTTACCAACATAGGCCTGAGATCTATCTTTAAAGGTGATCTGTAAATATAACATAGATAAATGATATTCTTGACGTCTCTAACGGTGTTATTGATTGGGAACACATGAATTCATTATTTATTTGTTATTGGGCTTTTAAAGCCGCACAACCAGCTTGGATCATACGGCGACTCTCCCGCTGTTATTGGTGGGGTGCGACCCCCGGGTGCTCTCCCGCTGTTATTGGTGGGGTATGACCCCCGGGTGCTCTCCAGCTGTTACTGGTGGGGTATGACCCCCGGGTGCTCTCCCGCTGTTACTGGTGGGGTACGACCCCCGGGTGCTCTCCAGCTGTTATTGGTGGGATACGACCCCCGGGTGCTCTCCAGCTGTTATTGGTGGGGTACGACCCCCGCTGTTATTGGTGGGGTACGACCCCGGGTGCTCTCCCGCTGTTATTGGTGGGGTGCGACCCCCGGTGCTCTCCAGCTGTTATTGGTGGGGTACGACCCCCGGGTGCTCTCCAGCTGTTATTGGTGGGGTACGACCCCCGGGTGCTCTCCCGCTGTTACTGGTGGGGTATGACCCCCGGGTGCTCTCCCGCTGTTACTGGTGGGTATGACCCCCGGGTGCTCTCCCGCTGTTACTGGTGGGGTACGACCCCCGGGTGCTCTCCCGCTGTTACTGGTGGGGTATGACCCCGGGTGCTCTCCAGCTGTTATTGTGGGGTACGACCCCCAGGTGCTCTCCAGCTGTTATTGGTGGGGTACGACCCCCGGGTGCTCTCCCGCTGTTACTGGTGGGGTACGACCCCCGGGTGCTCTCCCGCTGTTATTGGTGGGGTGCGACCCCCGGGTGCTCTCCAGCTGTTATTGGTGGGGTACGACCCCCGGGTGCTCTCCAGCTGTTATTGGTGGGGTACGACCCCCGGGTGCTCTCCCGCTGTTACTGGTGGGGTATGACCCCCGGGTGCTCTCCCGCTGTTACTGGTGGGGTATGACCCCCGGGTGCTCTCCCGCTGTTACTGGTGGGGTACGACCCCCGGGTGCTCTCCCGCTGTTACTGGTGGGGTATGACCCCCGGGTGCTCTCCAGCTGTTATTGGTGGGGTACGACCCCCAGGTGCTCTCCAGCTGTTATTGGTGGGGTACGACCCCCGGGTGCTCTCCCGCTGTTACTGGTGGGGTACGACCCCCGGGTGCTCTCCCGCTGTTACTGGTGGGGTACGACCCCCGGGTGCTCTCCAGCTGTTATTGGTGGGGTGCGACCCCCGGGTGCCCGTTCAATCAGTATTTCAAGCATGGATGGACATCTACGTAGAACCACAGACCTTCTTCTAGTCAGCTGGATAGCTTCCTCGCACACATTAATAATACCCCACAGAACTGCTTGGGCAGTATTGAAAATCTCCCATGTTTAAGGGTGTTCCCTAGAAGAGAGGCAAACTTTGTTCTTTAAAACCGTCAATACAAGAGGTTTTGGAGATGATGCGAGGCAAACATTGTTCTTTAAAACCTTCAAATGGCCATACACAAGAGGCTTAGGAGGTGCAGAGCACAGTATCAAATGGTGGGATTGAAACTTGCAGAGCACGGTACCAACGGGTGGGGCTCAAAACATACAGAGCACAGTACCAACGGGTGGGGCTCAAAACATACAGAGCACGGTACCAACGGGTGGGGCTCAAAACATACAGAGCACAGTACCAACGGGTGGGGCTCAAAACATACAGAGCACGGTACCAAAGGGTGGGACTCAAAACATACAGAGCACGGTACCAACGGGTGGGGCTCAAAACATACAGAGCACAGTACCAACGGGTGGGGCTCAAAACATACAGAGCACGGTACCAACGGGTGGGGCTCAAAACATACAGAGCACAGTACCAACGGGTGGGGCTCAAAACATACAGAGCACGGTACCAAAGGGTGGGACTCAAAACATACAGAGCACGGTACCAACGGGTGGGGCTCAAAACATACAGAGCACGGTACCAAAGGGTGGGACTCAAAACATACAGAGCACGGTACCAACGGGTGGGACTCAAAACATACAGAGCACAGTACCAAAGGGTGGGACTCAAAACATACAGAGCACGGTACCAAAGGGTGGGACTCAAAACATACAGAGCACGGTACCAACGGGTGGGACTCAAAACATACAGAGCACGGTACCAAAGGGTGGGACTCAAAACATACAGAGCACGGTACCAAAGGGTGGGACTCAAAACATACAGAGCACGGTACCAAAGGGTGGGACTCAAAACATACAGAGCACGGTACCAAAGGGTGGGACTCAAAACATACAGAGCACGGTACCAACGGGTGGGGCTCAAAACATACAGAGCACGGTACCAAAGGGTGGGACTCAAAACATACAGAGCACGGTACCGAAAGGTGGGACTCAAAACATACAGAGCACGGTACAAAGGGTGGGACTCAAAACATACAGAGCACGGTACCAAAGGGTGGGACTCAAAACATACAGAGCACGGTACAAAGGGTGGGACTCAAAACATACAGAGCAATGTACCAAAAGGTGGGACTCAAAACATACAGAGCACAACACCCCAAATGGGAGTCCCACTTACCAAGCACGCAACCCAATGATGGCTTCAAACTTAAAAAGGCACGACAAGCAAATGATTGGAAATCGAGATCTGAACAAGATTCGCAAGAGAGATAACAAAGGGCAGCTTGTTACTTACCCGGCTATCATAGTTAGAGCTTTGACGGCGGTTAATCGTGTAATTTCGTTCTTCAGTCTCTCCAGGAATATCGGCAGACATTCTTTCAGCTCATTAGACAGAACATCTCCCAGATTGCGGATTATCTGTCCCCTGTAAACACAGCGGTATTCTAACAAGTCTTCAGGTTGCATCTTCTTATAGTACAATACATTTCAATTACGAGGTAATCAAGTTAACCAGTTCAACAACACATGCTGTGCCGAGGTGTAGTTGTGGACCAGCTGTGGTCCAATGGGTGTGATGAATGCCTCGTAACAGAGTGGAAGTCGTGATAGCGCAGTGAATGCGCGTTCGCTTCAGGTGCAAACGGTCCGGAGTTCGAGCTCCGCTGGAGCCGTTACGATTGTGTCCTTAGGCAAGGCATTTAAATTCCACGTTGCCTCTTCTCTCTCCCTCATGGCGATGGATTCCATCAGGAATGAGGTCTCGAGAGTGATTAATATAAGTTGAAATAACTCGTTTCTCAATCGAGCTAAAATAAATTTGTATAAACTAACAGAGTGGTTGCAAGTTTGAGCTCTGACATAACCACTGTGATGTAGGCAAGACATTTTAATCCACAGTGCCTATTATTCTCCCTCATGGCGATGGATTCCACCAGGAAAGAGTGATGAATATAATGTTTTAATACCTTATTTCCCAATTGAGATTAAACAAATTTGTATAAATGTTCATTTTAATAAAAATACAGATGCTAGGTGTAACATACAATGCTTGTAGATATACTAGATATATCCACACAGGGGTTTCCCCGGCCCCTTCAAGCGCTAAAACATACAATGCTTGTAGATATACTAGATATATCCACACAGGGGTTTCCCCGGCCCCTTCAAGCGCTAAAACATACAATGCTTGTAGATATACTAGATATATCCACACAGGGGTTTCCCCGGCCCCTTCAAGCGCTAAAACATACAATGCTTGTAGATATACTAGATATATCCACACAGGGGTTTCCCCGGCCCCTTCAAGCGCTAAAACATACAATGCTTGTAGATATACTAGATATATCCACACAGGGGTTTCCCCGGCCCCTTCAAGCGCTACGCTAAAACATACAATGCTTGTATATATACTAGATATATCCACACAGGGGTTTCCCCGGCCCCTTTAAGCGCTAAAATATACAATGCTTGTAGATATATCCACATAGGGCTTTCCCCGGCCCCTTCAAGCGCTACGCTAAAATATACAATGCTTTTAGATATATCCACATATGGGTTTCCACAGCCTTTTCAAGCGCTAAAATATACAATGCTTCAATTTCAAAACGTTTAAAGTTCAGAGCTTGGATTTCTGGGTGAATAATTAAGAAATCATAAAATTGGTATAATATACAGCTGAGATCAACACGTATATATTAGTTTTGTGTGAATGCATCGGAATTATAGTGAAATAAGCATTATTTTACCCTGTACAGTTAAACCTGTGTTAGTGGTCACCTCCATTAAGTACAGTCAAACCTGTGTTAGTGGTCACCTCTATTATGTACAATCAAACCTGTGTTAGTGGTCACCTCCATTAAGTACAGTGAAACCCGTGTTAGTGGTCACCTCCATTAAGTACAGTTAAACTTGTGTTAGTGTTCATCTCCATTAAGTACAGTCCAACCTGTGTTATACAAGACATATTCCATTAACGTTCTTACATGCAGGAGATAGCTCGTTCTTTCACCTCCTGATCAATGTCAGCCGCCTTCAATCTCGTCAACGTGCATCCGTACACCTCCCGTACATACGGCTTGAAATCAAACGATGTCCGTATCTCTATAAACAATGAAAGGTAATTTACCTCCGTATCTCTACAAACAATGAAAGGTAATTTACCACCGTATCTCAGTTAAGAATTAATTAGATCACCCTCTATAAATAAATATATCCATCCATTCCATTCCATCCCATCCATCCCAACCCAACCCATCCATCCCAACCCAACCCATCCATCCCAACCCATCCCAATCCAACCCATCCATCATCCCAACCCACCCCACCCCATCCATCATCCCAACCCAACCCATCCATCCCATCCCAATCCATCCATCATCCCAACCCAACCCATCCCAACCCAACCCAACCAACTAATCTATCCAACCCATCTATTCTACCGTAAACTTGTGTGACTTAATCTTCTCCCTTGAATGACCTTACACTTCTCACTTTTATGCCGTAAACTTTTCCCTTGTATGTTTTACACCTCTCTCCATACATGACGTCTAGTTCCAGTCCTAACAATTCATGTGAAATAACGTCACACAATTTAAAGTACTGGCATATACAACTGGTGGCTTCATGTATTAGTGAGACAGTAGGTCACTGTACATACCTGATGGTCTAGCTCCATGTATTAGTGAGACAGTAGGTCACTGTACATACCTGATGGTCTAGCTACATGTATTTGTGAGACAGTAGGTCACTGTACATACCTGATGGTCTAGCTACATGTATTAGTGAGACAGTAGGTCACTGTACATACCTGATGGTCTAGCTACATGTATTAGTGAGACAGTAGGTCACTGTACATACCTGATGGTCTAGCTTCATGTATTAGTGAGACAGTAGGTCACTCTACATACCTGATGGTCTAGCTTCATGTATTAGTGAGACAGTAGGTCACTGTACATACCTGATGGTCTAGCTACATGTATTTGTGAGACAGTAGGTCACTGTACATACCTGATGGTCTAGCTACATGTATTAGTGAGACAGTAGGTCACTGTACATACCTGATGGTCTAGCTACATGTATTAGTGAGACAGTAGGTCACTGTACATACCTGATGGTCTAGCTTCATGTATTAGTGAGACAGTAGGTCACTCTACATACCTGATGGTCGGATAACTTTCACAAGTTGCTGCGTCACTAGCAGGGCCTCTGATGTGATCTTATAGAACGGATCCCCAACAGCATGTACAATAGGCTGAAATATCACACCAACCATGTAGTTATACATACATATACATACATATATATATTGTTTTTACAATAGGCTGAAATATCACACCAACCATGTAGTTATACATACATATATATACATATATATAATTGTTTTTTGTTTATATTGTGTTTTTGGGGTTTTGCATTGCTTTGGCGACTTGCCAGCTGTTGTGGGTGGAGGAAGTATTTCACGCAATGACGGGCACCTGGTAAACCCACCAACCTACCACAAGGATAGCTTCCTCACATGAAAGAATTCGACATATCCAGTGAGGGGTGCGGGGGGGCTAGTGCTTTGAAATGATCAATAGTAAGCACTCGTCCATCCTATATACACAATCAAGCCTCTGTGAGGTAATGGATACGGTATCCGCCTTGTAACCGAGGGGTTGTGAGTTAAATCCCCATCAAAATCACGGTGGTGGTGTTCTTAGACTCCTGATTCCACATTCCCACTCCCTCATAGACTCCGGATTCCACATTCCCACTCCCTCATAGACTCCTGGTTCCACATTCCCACTCCCTCATAGACTCCTGGTTCCACATTCCCTCATAGACTCCTGGTTCCACATTCCCACTCCCTCATAGACTCCTGGTTCCACATTCCCTCATAGACTCCTGATTCCACATTCCCACTCCCTCATAGACTCTGGTTCCACATTCCCCCCTCATAGACTCCTGATTCCACATTCCCACTCCCTCATAGACTCCGGATTCCACATTCCCACTCCCTCATAGACTCCTGATTCCACATTCCCACTCCCTCATAGACTCCTGATTCCACATTCCCACTCCCTCATAGACTCCTGATTCCACATTCCCACTCCCCTCATAGACTCCTGGTTCCACATTCCCACTCCCTCATAGACTCCTGGTTCCACATTCCCACTCCCTCATAGACTCCTGATTCCACATTCCCACTTCCTCATAGACTCCGGATTCCACATTCCCACTCCCTCATAGACTCCGGATTCCACATTCCCACTCCCTCATAGACTCCTGATTCCACATTCCCACTCCCTCATAGATTCCTGATTCCACATTCCCACTCCCTCATAGACTCCTGGTTCCACATTCCCACTCCCTCATAGACTCCGGATTCCACATTCCCACTCCCTCGTAGACTCCTGATTCCACATTCCCACTCCCTCATAGACTCCTGGTTCCACATTCCCACTCCTCATAGACTCCTGGTTCCACATTCCCACTCCCTCATAGACTCCTGGTTCCACATTCCCACTCCCTCATAGACTCCTGGTTCCACATTCCCACATAGACTCCTGATTCCACATTCCCACTCCCTCATAGACTCCGGATTCCACATTCCCACTCCCTCATAGACTCCGGATTCCACATTCCCACTCCCCTCATAGACTCCTGGTTCCACATTCCCACTCCCTCATAGACTCCTGATTCCACATTCCCACTCCCTCATAGACTCCTGATTCCACATTGCCACTCCCTCATAGATTCCGGATTCCCACTCCCTCATAGACTCCGGATTCCACATCCCACTCCCTCATAGACTCCTGATTCCACATTCCCACTCCCTCATAGACTCCTGGTTCCACATTGCCACTCCCTCATAGACTCCTGGTTCCACATTGCCACTCCCTCATAGATTCCAGATTCCCACTCCCTCATAGACTCCGGATTCCACATTCCCACTCCCTCATAGACTCCTGGTTCCACATTCCCACTCCCTCATAGACTCCTGGTTCCACATTCCACTCCTCATAGACTCCTGGTTCCACATTCCCACTCCCCTCATAGACTCCTGGTTCCACATTCCCACATAGACTCCTGATTCCACATTCCCACTCCCTCATAGACTCCTGGTTCCACATTCCCACTCCCTCATAGACTCCTGATTCCACATTCCCACTCCCTCATAGACTCCTGGTTCCACATTCCCACTCCCCTCATAGACTCCGGATTCCACATTCCCACTTCCTCATAGACTCCTGATTCCACTGTCACTCCCTCATAGATTCCAGATTCCCACTCCCTCATAGACTCTTGATTCCACAATCCCTCCCTCATAGACTCCTTAGTCCACATTCCCACTCCCTCATAGACTCCTGGTTCCACATTGCTCACTCCCTCATAGACTCCTGATTCCACATTGCTCACTCCCTCATAGATTCCAGATTCCCACTCCCTCATAGACTCCGGATTCCACATTCCCACTCCCTCATAGACTCTTGATTCCACAATCCCACTCCCTCATAGACTCCTTAGTCCACATTCCCACTCCCTCATAGACTCCTGATTCCACATTGCTCACTCCCTCATAGACTCCGGATTCCACATTCCCACCTCCTCATAGACTCCGGATTCCACATTCCAACTCCCTCATAGACTCTTGATTCCACAATCCCACTCTCATAGACTCCTTAGTCCACATTCCCACTCATAGACTCTGGTTCACATTGCTCACTCCTCATAGACTCCTGATTCACATTGCTCACTCCCTCATAGATTCCACATTCCCTCCCTCATAGACTCCGGATCCACATTCCCACTCCCTCATAGACTCTTGATCCACAATCCCACTCCCTCATGACTCCTTAGTCCACATTCCCACTCCCCTCATAGACTCCGGATTCCACATTCCCACTTCCTCATAGACTCCTGATTCCACATTGCTCACTCCCTCATAGATTCCAGATTCCCACTCCCTCATAGACTCCGGATTCCACTTCCCACCCCTCATAGACTCTTGATTCCACAATCACTCCCTCATAGACTCCTTAGTCCACATTCCCACTCCCTCATAGACTCCTGATTCCACATTGCTCACTCCCTCATAGACTCCGGATTCCACATTCCCACTCCCTCATAGACTCCGGATTCCACATTCCCACTCCCTCATAGACTCCTGATTCCACATTGCTCACTCCCTCATAGACTCCTGATTCCACATTCCCACTCCCTCATAGACTACTGATTCCACATTCCCACTCCCTCATAGACTCCGGATTCCACATTCCCACTCCTCATAGACTCCTGATTCCACATTGCTCACTCCCTCATATACACCTGATTCCACATTCCCACTCCCTCATAGACTCCTGGTTCCACTCCTCATAGACTCCGGATTCCACATTCCCACTCCCTCATAGACTCCGGATTCCACATTCCCACTCCCTCATAGACTCCTGATTCCACATTGCTCACTCCCTCATATACACCTGATTCCACATTGCTCACTCCCTCATAGACTCCTGGTTCCAAATTGCTCACTCCTCATAGACTCCTGATTCCACATTCCCACTACCTCATATACTCCTGATTCCACATTGCTCACTCCCTCATAGACACCTGATTCCACATTCCCACTCCCTCATAGACTCCTGGTTCCACATTCCCACTCCCTCATAGACTCCTGGTTCGAAATTGCTCACTCCCTCAAAGACTCCTGGTTCCACATTGCTCACCCCCTCATAGACACTGGATTCCACATTGCTCACTCCCTCATAGACTCCTGGTTCCACATTCCCACTCCCTCATAGACTCCTGGTTCCACATTCCCACTCCCTCATAGACTCCTGGTTCCACATTCCCATTCCCTCATAGATTCCTGGTTCCACATTCCCACTCCCTCATAGACTCCTGGTTCCAAATTGCTCACTCCCTCATAGATTCCTGATTCCACATTGCTCACTCCCCCATGGCGATGGATTCCATCAGGATTAAGGCCTCGAGAGAGATTAACTAATGTTATTAACAGATGGTTTGCAATCAAGCTAAAATAAATTTGCATGAATCAACAAATGGCACGAGGATGTTCTACATTGCCTTTCATCAAAATATGCCAAAATAAAAGTAGAGTGTTTGTTTATTATAGTGTCACCCCTATTGAAAGGGCCAGCCATTACTGACTTATGAGACACCTTTTTTTTATGAACATCAGTACTTCCCGAATCCTATGCTTATAGGCCAGGCGCCATGCTGGTAGGCAATCGGTAACCATTATTTAACTAGCTGGTGGCTCACCAACTGGCCATATCAGAACGAACCCCTGACGTGGCCACGGAGACGGAATACATACCGGTACTATAACTGTGATGTGTGGATGGAACACGACTGGACTATGGTTGCTCAGCAAACAGTTGAGGAATGCCAGCGTGTCAATCTTCATGTTCGACGTAGAGTTCTTATCCCTGCAAGCACACAACGTATACTTAAGGACACAAGATTTGCACTGGTATTTTTTATATCAGCTTTTAAAGTCAATAATATGCAGTATCAAATTAAATATTATGTAATCTAAACTGATTTTGAGTAACTTTTCAGAGAATGTATGCCAGGTACCCGTATCGTTAAATGCTATGACGGCATGGGGGGGGGGAGCACGGGTACCGGCTCCTAAACTTACCCAAGAGCATACTGTAAGCCAGGTACCAGCATCGCTAAATGCTATGACGGCATGGGGGGAGCACCGGTACCGGCTCCTAAACTTACCCAAGAGCATACTGTAAGCCAGGTACCAGCATCGCTAAATGCTATGACAGCATGGGGGAAAATAAACACGGGTACCAGCTCCTAAACTTATCCAAGAGCATACTGTAAGCCAGGTACCAGCATCGCTAAATGCTATGATGGCATGGGGGAAAGCACGGGTACCAGCTCCTAAACTTATCCAAGAGCATACTGTATGCCCGGTACCCGCATCGCTAAATGCTATGATGGCATGGGGGGAAAGCATGGGTACCAGCTCCTAAACTTACCCAAGAGCATACTGTATGCCAGGTACCAGCATGGGTAAATGATCTGTGAGGGCACCAGGCAGAACGAGTACCAGCTCTGTAAGCAGACTGAAGCAGCCTTGTCTTGTTTTCACACTCTTTTCCTTCAGTTGTTTGTGTATGGCCTTCACGATGTCTGGAATCTGATTCTGTAACATCGACACCGGGCTGAAACAAAACACCATTCATCTTAAACAAGTGATAGTAACCAATATCTACATCGCTATAGTAACCAAGATCTACATCGCTATAGTAACCAATATCTACATCGCTATAGTAACCAATATCTACATCGCTATAGTAACCAATATCTACATCGCTATAGTAACCAATATCTACATCGCTATTGCATTTCCTTCTATGAATGTATGTGCCCTAATTGTACACATTTTCGTACAAAGGTTCCCAACTAATGATATGCATCTGACATGCTCACTCGGAAGTTACGTGCATGCGCATTCACAATGTTAGGCAGCTTTACGCGAGAAATGGCGTGTCTTACAGTTTAAGCTGTTCCAAGGATGATCTATTTACATGTTCAGGCGCACTGTTTTTTGCAAAGATGGACTCAAAACATTTTAAATGCGAAGTATGCTATCTTATCTTTGTGTCATTGAAAAGAATAATTAATGTAAATATAAGTAATGAATCGCGGGTTAATAGTTTCCATCAGGGTATGAACTACATTGGGCGTGTTTAAAGTTAGCGTGGATGCCTTCGGCCGCCACACACTTTAAACACGCCCACTGTAGTTCATACCCTGATGGAAACTATTAACCTCGGCATCCACGCTAACTTTAAACACGCCCAATGTCGTTCATACCCTGATGGAAACTATTAACCTCGGCCTCCACGCTAACTTTAAACACGCCCACTGTAGTTCATACCCTGATGGAAACTATTAACCTCGGCATCCACGCTAACTTTAAACACGCCCACTGTAGTTCATACCCTGATGGAAACTATTAACCTCGGCCTCCACGCTAACTTTAAACACGCCCACTGTAGTTCATACCCTGATGGAAACTATTAACCTCGGCATCCACGCTAACTTTAAACACGCCCAATGTCGTTCATACCCTGATGGAAACTATTAACCTCGGCATCCACGCTAACTTTAAACACGCCCAATGTCGTTCATACCCTGATGGAAACTATTAACCTCGGCCTCCACGCTAACTTTAAACACGCCCACTGTAGTTCATACCCTGATGGAAACTATTAACCTCGGCATCCACGCTAACTTTAAACACGCCCAATGTAGTTCATACCCCGATGGAAACTATTAACCTCGGCATCCACGCTAACTTTAAACACGCCCAATGTAGTTCATACCCAGATGGAAACTATTAACCTCGGCATTCACGTTAACTTTAAACACGCCCAATGTAGTTCATACCCCGATGGAAACTATTAACCTCGGCATCCACGCTAACTTTAAACACGCCCAATGTCGTTCATACCCCGATGGAAACTAATAACCTGAGATTTATTCCTTAATTTAATACATATGTGCATGAATTGCTATAGTTTATAATGCTGGCCAAGTATTACAAACATGAATGTTTTTTTGTATTTGGGTTTAAAGCGACACTATTTGGGTTTAAAGCGACACCAACAGATTAGGTGTTACAGCGACTCTCCAGCTATTTGGGTTTAAAGCGACACCAACAGATTAGGTGTTACAGCGACTCTCCAGCTATTTGGGTTTAAAGCGACACCAACAGATTAGGTGTTACAGCGACTCTCCAGCTATTTGGGTTTAAAGCGACACCAACAGATTAGGTGTTACAGCGACTCTCCAGCTATTTGGGTTTAAAGCGACACCAACAGATTAGGTGTTACAGCGACTCTCCAGCTATTTGGGTTTAAAGCGACACCAACAGATTAGGTGTTACAGCGACTCTCCAGCTATTTGGGTTTAAAGCGACACCAACAGATTAGGTGTTACAGCGACTCTCCAGCTATTTGGGTTTAAAGCGACACCAACAGATTAGGTGTTACAGCGACTCTCCAGCTATTTGGGTTTAAAGCGACACCAACAGATTAGGTGTTACAGCGACTCTCCAGCTATTATTGGTGGAGGAAGACTGGGTGCCTCGCCGGGCAATATTTCAGGCAAGGATGGCAACCCGGGTAGAACTACTGACCTGCAAGCCAACTGGATAGCATCCTCAACATGAAATAAGTGGGATTCAAACCTACAGCAGTGAGTGGCAAGTGATTTGAAGTCAACGACCGTAACCACTCGGACACGGAGGCCCCTTACAAACAAGAGAGAAGTCTTAAGGAGAACACTCCCCGAGCGACAGGCTGTCCGATTAGCGCAGTGGTTAGCGCGCTCGCTGTAACAACGTGATGTATCACTTACCCTCCCTCTTGTTCCATGGCATCCGGATCGGGAGATACAGTTGGTCTCGTCTGTCGTAACAATGTGATGTATGCCTGGAATATGTCCGCTTTCACATTCTCTTCTCTCTCTGCAAATAAAATACATTAGACATTGAAACTTGAGAGCATCTCATGCAGGGGAGACGATCCTGTAGAAATCAGAGAGCATCTCCTGCAGGGGAGACGATCCTGTAGAAATCATAGTAGCATCTCCTGCAGGGGAGACGATCCTGTAGAAATCAGAGAGCATCTCCTGCAGGGGAGACGATCCTGTAGAAATCAGAGAGAATCTCCTGCAGGGGAGACGATCCTGTAGAAATCATAGTAGCATCTCCTGCAGGGGAGACAATCCTGTAGAAATCAGAGAGAATCTCCTGCAGGGGAGACGATCCTGTAGAAATCAGAGAGAATCTCATGCAGGGGAGACGATCCTGTAGAAATCAGAGTATCTCATGCAGGGGAGACTATCCTGTAAAAATTTAGAGAGCATCTCATGCAAGGGAGACGATCTGTAGAAATCAGAGAGCATCTCATGCAAGGGAGACGATCCTGTAGAAATCAGAGTATCTCATGCAGGGGAGACTATCCTGTAAAAATTTAGAGAGCATCTCATGCAAGGGAGACGATCTGTAGAAATCAGAGAGCATCTCATGCAAGGGAGACGATCCTGTAGAAATCAGAGTATCTCATGCAGGGGAGACTATCCTGTAAAAATTTAGAGAGCATCTCATGCAAGGGAGACGATCTGTAGAAATCAGAGAGCATCTCATGCAAGGGAGACGATCTGTAGAAATCAGAGAGCATCTCATGCAGGGGAGACTATCCTGTAGAAATCAGAGAGCATCTTATGCCGGGTAGCCACATTATTATAAGAAGCTAAGAAATTGCTTAAACAAACGGTTACCTTTAAATCTTAGTATAAGAGCAGGGGAGACAATCCTGTAGAAATCGGAGAGCATCTCATGCCGGGTAGCTACGACTGCAGATAAACACTTTGCCGCGGCGCGTCTAACTTTCCATGACATGTCATCATCATCGCTATATTCTTCATCGGATCCCCTGAAAGAATGAGTCATCAGCAACTTAACCCATTCAACACCAAGTAACTGACATGGACTGGTCCATGATATTCATAAACCAATAAATGAATCAGAAAATCACATTTGGACAAGTTCATTTATCAAAATGGGTAATTATGTCTAAAAATAGTCATATCACTGGCAAAAAGTGCAGATCCTGATGAGACGGCTCGTGACGTTGTATGGTATGTGGTGTTGAAAGGGTTAAGCTTTAAAGTTTAACGTTATTTATTTATTGCGAAACAAGTTTTAACAACGGATGAAAGCGTAAATGTGGTCATTCGTGTGGGAGGAAACCGGAGTACCCGGAGAAAACCCACCTGTCCGATCTGGTGATCACCGTACCATCTCACATACTTCGAAGTGTGAGGATCGAACCCGGGTTGCATTGGTGAGAAGCGATCTGTGTGTAATTGGCCTTTGTGGAGTAAAGGGACAAGATTCAAATCACCTGTAAGTGTCCATGACATGATTCAAATCACCTGTAAGTGTCCATGACATGATTCAAATCACCTGTAAGTGTCCATGACATGATTCAAATCACCTGTAAGTGTCCATGACATGATTCAAATCACCTGTAAGTGCCCAGAACCAGATTCAAATCACCTGTAAGTGTCCATGACATGATTCAAATCACCTGTAAGTGTCCATGACATGATTCAAATCACCTGTAAGTGTCCAGGACCAGATTCAAATCACCTGTAAGTGTCCAGGACCAGATTCAAATCACCTGTAAGTGTCCAGGACCAGATTCAAATCACCTGTAAGTGTCCATGACATGATTCAAATCACCTGTAAGTGCCCAGAACCAGATTCAAATCACCTGTAAGTGTCCATGACATGATTCAAATCACCTGTAAGTGTCCATGACAAGATTCAAATCACCTGTAAGTGTCCATGACATGATTCAAATCACCTGTAAGTGTCCATGACAAGATTCAAATCACCTGTAAGTGTCCATGACATGATTCAAATCACCTGTAAGTGTCCAGGACCAGATTCAAATCACCTGTAAGTGTCCAGGACCAGATTCAAATCACCTGTAAGTGTCCATGACATGATTCAAATCACCTGTAAGTGTCCATGACATGATTCAAATCACCTGTAAGTGTCCATGACATGATTCAAATCACCTGTAAGTGTCCATGACATGATTCAAATCACCTGTAATTATACAAAGGTGATCACAAATTGTTAAAAAGTGACACTATAGTATAAGAATGAATTATTTGAGTCTGCTAACTTACTCTTCATCTTCATCATCAGCTTCCATCTCCATATCGTTTTCATCATCATCGTCATAATTGTAGTTAGGGTCGTGACATATATACTCTAGACAGATCTGTATTATCTGTAATAGAAATCATCATCATCGTCGTAATTGTAGTTAGGGTCGTGACATATATACTCTAGACAGATCTGTATTATCTGTAATAGAAATCATCATCATCGTCGTAATTGTAGTTAGGGTCGTGACATATATACTCTAGACAGGTCTGTATTATCTGTAATAGAAATCATCATCATCATCATAATTGTAGTTAGGGTCGTGACATATATACTCTAGACAGATCTGTATTATCTGTAATAGAAATCATCATCATCATAATTGTAGTTAGGGTCGTGACATATATACGCTAGACAGATCTGTATTATCTGTAATAGAAATCATCATCATCATCATAATTGTAGTTAGGGTCGTGACATATATACTCTAGACAGATCTGTATTATCTGTAATAGAAATCATCATCATCGTCATAATTGTAGTTAGGGTCGTGACATATATACTCTAGACAGATCTGTATTATCTGTAATAGAAATCATCATCATCATCATAATTGTAGTTAGGGTCGTGACATATATACTCTAGACAGATCTGTATTATCTGTAATAGAAATCATCATCATCGTCATAATTGTAGTTAGGGTCGTGACATATATACTCTAGACAGATCTGTATTATCTGTAATAGAAATCATCATCATCATAATTGTAGTTAGGGTCGTGACATATATACTCTAGACAGATCTGTATTATCTGTAATAGAAATCATCATCATCGTCATAATTGTAGTTAGGGTCGTGACATATATACTCTAGACACATCTGTATTATCTGTAATAGAAATCATCATCGTCATAATTGTAGTTAGGGTCGTGACATATATACTCTAGACAGATCTGTATTATCTGTAATAGAAATCATCATCATCGTCATAATTGTAGTTAGGGTCGTGACATATATACTCTAGACAGATCTGTATTATCTGTAATAGAAATCATCATCA